>JAWLRI010000060.1:944576-976060 GCA_034781795.1 Crypturellus tataupa | reverse complement strand
AACTTTTTTAAGAAAACTTTTTTTTCTCTCTCTATTTTTTTTTTTTTTTTTTTTTGGCAGGATTTCTCCTTTTTTTTTTGCGTGATTTCTCTCTTTTTTTGCAGGATTTCTCTTTTCTTTTGCGGGATTTCTCTTTTTTTTTGGCAGGATTTCTCCTTTTTTTGCGGGATTTCTCTCTTTTTTTGCGGGTTTCTCTTTTTTTGCAGGATTTCTCTTTTTTTGCTGGATTTCTCTTTTTTTTGCGGGGTTTCCTTTTTTTTGCGGGGTTTCCTTTTTTTTGCGGGATTTCTTTTTTTTGAGATTTCTTTTTTCTTGCGGATCTTTTTGCGATTTGTTTTTTTTTTGCGATTTTTTTTGCGGATCTTTTTGCGATTTCTCTTATTTTGCTGATTTTTTTGCTGATTTCTTTTGCAATTTCTTTTTTTGCGGATCTTTTTCTTTGGCAGTTTCTTTTTTTGCAGATTTTTTTTTTGCATTTTCTTTTGTGATTCCTTTTTTTGCGGATCTTTTTGCGATTTCTTTTTTTGCGATTTCTTTTGCGATTCCTTTTTTTTGCGGATCTTTTTGCGATTTCTTTTTTGCGATTTTTTTTGTGATTCATTTTTTTTTGCGGATCTTTTTGCGGTTTCTTTTTTTGCAGATTTTTTTGCAATTTCTTTTGCGATTTCTTTTTTTGTGGATTTTTTTGCGGATCTTTTTGCTTTTTTGCGGATTTTTTTTGCAATTTTTTTCGCGGATTTTTTTGAGGAATTTTTTTGTGATTTTTTTTTCTATTTATTTTTGCAGATTTTTTTGCAATTTATTTTTTATGCAGATTTTTTCTTGCAATTTTTTTGCAGATTTTTAATGCTTTTTTATTTTTTATGATTTTTTTGCATTTTTTTGTGATTTTTTTATTTTTTGTGTTTTTTGCATTTTTTGCGGATTTTTTTGTGGATTTTTTTGCGGATTTTTTTTTACAGGATTTTTTCAGATTTTTTTGCAGATTTTTTTCAGATTTTTTTTCAGAATTTATTTTTACAATTTCTTTTTTGCAGAATCTCTTCAAAAATTTCTTTTCTTTGCAAAAATTTCTTTTCTTTGTGAATTTTTTTTTGTAGATTTTTTGCGATTTTTTTGCGGATTTTTTTGCAAAAAATTTGCGATTTTTTTTGCCACTTTTTTCTTTTTGCCAATTTTCCTTGCCAAATTTTTTTTTCTGCAGAAAATTCTTTTTTGACGCTTTTTTCTTTTTGCCAATTTTCCTTGCCAATTTTTTTCTGCAGAAATTTCTTTTTTGGCGCGAAATTTCTTTTTTGGTGATTTTTTTTGCAAATTTGCAAAAAAATTCTATTTTTTTCCAGATTCTTCACATTTTTTTTTCCAATTTCTCTTTGGATTTTTTTTTTAGATTTTTTTCAAATTTTTTTTTTTTCCCCTGAGAACCTAGCTTTGCTGCAAACCTCCTCCATAAATAGACTCTGGGTAAAAAGTCAGATCAGGAACAAAGGCAAGGAAAAAAGCACAATGTGATACTGGAGTCACAGACTTCTTTCTATCCAGTATCCCAAAATACAGGGTACATAATGCCCTGCTGCCACTTCTCAGCATAAACTATGTTAGCACCCTAGGATTATTTATTGTTTCAGTCGTCCTCTTATTGCACTACTCTTCTTCTGGAAGATGCTTTATATACTTTATTTACTGCCCCAGTCTTTCATACTTCTGTCACAAAAGTGTCCTTGCATTTTAGTGTGCTTGTGTGTGTGTGTGCACACATGTATGTGTGTATTTAAACCTTAATTAGTAAGTTAGAAGTGTTCTGACACTGAAAGCACATGAATAATGTATAATAATACAGTTTAAGAACTGAATGAAGAGACAAACTGGCTTTCAGAGGATAGTATGTCACAGACAGGGAAAGACTATATACATAAAGCCAGAAGTCGTTGAAATGAATAAGATAACAACCAGGTTCAGACACAATTCAGACTAATTACAAGCAGAAGGAACAAAACAAACCAACAAACAAAAAGCAGCTATTCCAAGGACTTTATATGATTTTAAGCAAAGTATATCTTGTAGTTTTCCAAGAAGCAGTAGTTATACCAAAACAATTGGATCCAGTATTATTGGATCCAGTATTAGCCTAGATTATTCCTGTTTTCTCATGTTGCTTAGACGTCTCAGAAGAGCACTACCCAAGCAGGAACTTGGAGGGAACTTGCCACATGGAGGGGCAGGTCCTTAGTAGGAATAAGCACATGTGGCTGCTCAGAAGATGCAGATGTTGATTTATGCTATTTCTCAGCTGCCAGCAAGCAAATTCTGCAGCAGCAAGGTTGCTTTTCCTTGTGCAAACCTCATATTATGTACTTCTGTGCTGAAGTAGAAAGCTCCTAGTCTTTTACATAACAGTTATGGCTTGTCCTTGCACTACAGCATAGAAGTCAGGATAGAGTGAAAATGTCTCATCCTTACAGGGTCCCTGTGCAAGTGCTAAATCCACTGCTGATATCTGGCATCCTGACAGCTGAGGCTGCTCTGCAGATTGAGTGGTTGTACTTGTACTCCAAGACTTGTACTTAAAACTCACTTCAGGCTTCTTAATTAGTTAGTTTTCACACTTAAGATAAACACATAGCTTAAGTTCACTTGGATGTTAAGTGCTTAGGGAAGCAAATGGAGAAAGAAATGTTTTTCTTCAAGTTCCTCCAATTTGTCCTTTTTTTGCCGGCCGTCCCCCTTTCCTACAGTATCCGCAACACTATTTGAATTACAGGTCAGGGCATATTCTCCTCTCAAAGTACTTTAAAGGTAGTAGAAACCACACAGAGCAGAACTGCATAACCTTCTTTCTTCCTTAAATCATTTCATATTTCACAGGTCCTACAGAATGCTTTGCAATTCAGGAGAATGGTCTCTCTGGGACACCACACATCCCATTTTAAATAATAGCTGAAGTGTTGCCTGGAGGAATATTAGTAACATTTGCCAATTTTAAGAGGTTCATAAAAGAATTTCCCATTATAGGATTTCACAAAGCAGCCATTTCAGCATCATTTATGCATTGTTATGTTTCAACATCTAAGTTTATATAATTTCTAAAATAAGAAAATACAGACCTGCAGTAGAGACACTTATAATGCTCTCTCTAGGAAAGGTCTCCAAGAGGCACACTTGTGGTGCTCCTGGTAGCCTTGTCTGGATGAAGCTCTTTGTCCCACAGACTCATTAGCTTTCTCTGAAGAACATCACAACAGGCAACTGCCTCAGAGCAGGCAGGCACTAGGCGAGGTGTGGACAGGCACCTTAAGCAGTTCCTGTGAGATGGTGCCATCCCTTGAGCATTATTCATGGCTCACAAGGTAGTAAGCTCATCTACCTTTAACCAGCCTTGGAAAGAGCAGGGACCCACAGCTGAAGTGTGTTTTTCCTCATGACCATCTCCTCTGCACAGTCTCTAGGTACTTGATGGACACATGCCACATACTACTGGCTCTGATGGCCTTAATAGATCCATGACACAAAGGAAAAACCCAAATAGCGTTCTGTGTCAGTGTGATTAAAATGGAGAGAAAAAAAAATAAAAAGGACACTGTCAGGACCTGGACAGGCTTGCCACAGCCCTTACCTTTTGTTGGGCTGTTGATCTTTGGTTGCTCTGCCTCTAATCTGGACAGGCAGGACAGAGACAGCAGAACTACCTCCTGCTTTCAATGTGCAAGTAGGATGGGGAGTGAAGCAGAAAGGCCCCAGCTGATCTCACAGAGGTAGGGCCAGAACCATGGTCCTGGCAGGTGTAAACATCAGGGCTCTGCAGAGAGCAGGCAAGGATGTGATACAGCCGGAGAAGCCCAGGTGACACTGCTGATCACTTCTGCACCTCATTCCTAGACATACTGCAATGCAGAGAATGGGGTTATTCAGTAGTTTGGCAAGATATTTAAGATTAGCACCAAACACATATGCAAAACACATGTTTTTAAATTAATTCTGGAGGAGGCACTCAGGGTTCCTGGCTTTCTTTCTGCCTGTCCAGGGTGTTCTCACATTGCTCCATCCATGGCCTGGTGCACTGAGTGCTCTCCTGGCTAGAAGGTGCTACAAACATAGCTCTTTTCAGATTGGAGAGAAATTTGATGCAGGGGTCTTCAGTCTCAGTTTACCCACTTTAATTCTTGGGAGAGGATGCCTCCTCTTCTCTAAAAGGAAAGCAAATACAGTTTGATTTCTGGGGCGTGAAGGGTCCTCCAAGTACACCTTGTTCTTCTGGGATTCAAGATGGAACTCCATGGTTCTTAGATCCCCTCAGTGACAGATAAATGCCCAGTGGATCTAAAAGTGAGAATTTAGACTTTTCAGAAGCTGAAATCTTGGCACTGCCGAGAATAAAGCCAAACAGAGACACACCAATACACTTCACACAGCTACTGAATCAAGGGATGGTTTTCTGGACTACAGAATTGCACATAGGCACCTCAGATTATGTTTTGTGATCGAAGGGCTTTGAGAGCAGTTCTAGGAAAGTCATCTCATTCAGCTCACCATGCAGCTCCGCACAGACCAGTGGTCACAAACTGAAAGGACAGGGGGCTGCAGTGCTGTGTGACAAGAGCAGCTTGAGATCAACATTGTCTCCTAAGCTTTTTCTGTGATTTCTGGGTAGTTCCACATTGGTGTTTGTGCAAGGTGCTCTGAGAGTCCAGAGAAGCAGAAGTCCAACACATTCATCTGGGTTTACCAAAGAATGCAGCCCTTGTGTCAGCATCAGCAAAATGAACATGCCCATGCCTCAGCCAGCACTTCCTGTCCTTGTCCTAATGCACATCCATCTCCTTGGAGGCTTAAACTAAGGCACCAGCCTAACCATTGGAGCAGCTGTGGTTCAAGCGCACACGGCTCTGCTGCCTAGAGTCAGTAAACTCCAGTGGAGAGGCAGGGCAGAAGGTCACAGGCTGTAGCATCTTAAACCACTTCTGTGAGCTTTCCCAGAGTTCGTTTGTCAGAGCCTGAGGTCTTTTACTGGATCTAACCTTTCCTGTGTAGGAGGCATGCATGCTGTATCAAAACACAGAGGCATTTTTAAAAGTCTGACCACAATATGTGGAATAGGAACTACACTGGTTTTCCTGTACATAAGACTCAGTGATGTCTCCCCCATGCTCCCAAAACCCAGGATGTTTGCGTGTTGCACTGGAGCCAAAGGAGCCTTGAATGTCATAATAAATAAGCCGCTGTAAATGTATGACACTGCTAGATACAGCAGTCCTCAAAGTAGTGAGAAAAGGGGTAAAAGTGTGCATAAAAGAGCTGGAGGGGAAGGAGAAAGATGGGCATCACTGCAACAGCTTGAAAGAATCACTTAAGGACATAACTTAAAAGGAACTTGACAGTACAAGCACAAGTCAGAATCACCAGAAACCACGACAAAGACGATAGGTGACAGCAGTAGAGTTTAGTGGACAGAGAATAAATGTGTATTTTGGCTCTGCTACTGACTGTGTATGATCTTGGCAGAAGCTGTACCTTGGTTTCCTGTACCATGAGCTGGAGAATAATATTTCCTTATCTCAGAGTACTGTTTTAAGAGTTAATTAATTTATGCTCATTAATCACTGAGAGCACAGGTAGTAGTATCCATTTACTTTGGAACCAAAAGTGATGTAACAACTTTTTCTCTTTGATAAAGCACAGCACAAGATAAATATTTTGCCAAGTGAGAACCTTAACTAAGTAACATTTTGAAGAGAAAATAGCTTCAGCAGCTTATTATTGAAGGGGGGGTGATAGCTAAGGACTCTGCACCCTGAGCCAGATCTCTGACTTACAAACTTCTGGCCTGGAGGCAACATGGCTTTCTATCAAGTCTTCTACACGTCACAATGCAATACCAATGACTAATCCTAGGGAAGAATCCAAAGATTGCAATAGACCTAAAGGAGAAGGAAGTGGATAGCAGAGTTCACTCTGTTTAGGAACTGTTTACTTGACAAATATTTAGCAAGCTTGGAGGTAGTTTGAGGGGAAAAAAGGCAGGAGTTCATGTTGAATGTTTTGCTACTGATTAAATCTGAGCCTGGATAAACTGCATGGCGATGGAGAAACCTGAGATTGTAACAAGGAAACAGTTGGGTAGGATGTGAGAGATTGAAGCCACAGATATTGCCATCCCCAGGAGAAATACCTTAGTATTGGAAATTGAATGGAATCCAATGTTCCCAAACTAATGAATATTTCCCATAATGTACAATATCTCCTAATCTTTACCCCAGAAATTGTCTTGAAAAGCCAAATTTGAAATTGTAATAATTAAAGAAAAGCATACGGGAAACAAGATCCCTATTTCTTGTCTGGACTTTCATTAGCCTGTCCACTGCAAAGTGTTACAGTGGCTCCAATCAGTATAGATTAACATCCCTATACACATTTCCAGACTGAGAGTGCTTTAAGCATTTTATAGGCAAAGGATATCCAAGACACTCAGCTTTGGCTGTGCAGCCTGGCCTTATCCTTCAATATTCATTTATTTATACAGCTATCCTGGTGCAGCTTTCCCATTAACTTCACTATTATTCAAGAAGTCCTTAAATTATGACTGAACTATCTTGTTTGGCAATGACTTTTTAACATAAAGAGCAAGAGTTTTGAAAACTGAAAACTTGAAAATAAGTCCTCTACCTCCTGAGTCGGTCCCTTAATAAAGCAGCACTGGATGCACAGTACTTTTGGAGACTACACTACTAATATAATGGGTCCAGCCAGCCATCAGTAGCTAAGTCAGCTTTGGGAAAAAAAGCCCAAGGATGGAAAAAGAACAAATAACTTGTAACACATTTATGTTTTTCCAGAGTAAAAGCCTGCTATACCTTGAGTATTTTTCCATTTGACATGAACATATATTTTATTACAATGCATTTAAGCTATGGTGTATATCTCTGCTCAGCAATATTGACACCCAAAGGTCAGGGATGCATGAAATGGCCTAGATCCCATGAAAATACAAATCAAATTTGTGGTCAACCAAAGCCCAAGTTTCATATACACATAGAAATAATTGGCCTTTAGAGTTCTTGGAATATTTCCCAGCTGAGTGTTACTCTGTCTTTGCAGCACTGGTGATTGTTGCAAACTACTGTTCTTGAAAAGAAAAGAAGAAAGAGTTATGTTATTACAAATGTTCCATCTGCATCAATAGATATAATTCCTGTGTAATTCCAACAGGTCAGGCTCTGCCAAGACAAAACCCAAAACCTATTTCACATTAAATAACACTGATAGTCTGCATTGCCACTGTAGGGCTGAAGCAGAGGATCAGCAGTTATGAAAATTGACATAACCCCTTCTGTAAGACTTGGAAACTCCAATAAGGAGAAGAGGAGAGGGAAGAGGAAAAAAAAGTCAGAGACATTTCTAATGTTATCCTAACATTTTTCTGATCACACATCAGACCACAGAAAAAGGCTGAATGTTCCAGGTCAAAATAGCTGGGAAAGTTATGAGTTAAGTGGGTATGATTTCCAGACTCTGGTCCTTGCTGTTTATGCTCAGATATCTCTCTCCTCATCACATGTGACATTTCAAGCCTGTAATTGCAGATTACATTGTAGGGTGGGAACTTCGCTATACTTAAAACAGAGACACATTTATTCTTTTCGTAGTTATTTTTCCAAAATGCTGTAAAAACCTCCAGACTTGTAAAGATAGTCTGTGTAATTGCTAGGCCTTCTGGAAAGCAAGGATTGGATTCCCAAACTAGTGATCTTTTGGCAAACATAGCAGAGATGAGCATTCAGCCTCTTCAAATTATGATGTGGTATCAAAATGTTTTGGTTCATGTAACACTTTCCCATTTGTTCACCTTAATTCCTCATCTGGGGAAGGTGTAATTCAGGAGTTACTCAGAGTAAAGTCTGGAAAAAAAGGAAATCTAAAAATTGACCATTCCCCCTAGGAGAATGAGAAGTTTTCAGCAAAGCCAAGCTCTCTGACAGGATTTGTAGACAGTTAGTGCTAAGAGCAAGAGGTAGATGCAGATTTTGTGCCATGACTACTGACAAAGATTTTTCCTCTCTGTTCCTTGGTAAAAGTGTGTGTTCTGTATATTTATTGTTAATTGCTTCCCATGGGGCATCCTTGGAGTAGCTTAGTGCTGAAGTAAAGCTTTAATTGCTTGTATTTAAGTGCTCTAAGGTCCACCTGTGTATTTAGGAATATTTTCAAAGAGGGGAGAGCAGGGAGAAAGAAAGAGTTAAATGGTTTTAGCACATTAAAAGCCATTTCAGGAGTAGGGGTGGGGATGAAGTGAGAAACTGGTAAACATAGTTTGGGGGTGATGGACTCATTCCCAGAGCTGTAAAAATTCCTTTAGATTCATAGATAAAAACATAAAAATAAAAATAATTGTTTCACTTATGCTGTTTAAAATGCCTTCTGAGCTGAAGTTTCATTTCAATATTTTGTTCTCCTCCCTCTTCTCAAAGAGAGTTAAATGCAAGTGGAGTAAAAACAAAACAGTCTCAAAATGGCAGTTTTGTCTGGAAAGAAAAAATTATCAGGGGAACTTTCTAGAGTCTTTTCCATTTTCAGTTCTGCTTGGTTCAGTAGATATTTTTATTGCATTAACTGGCAGCATTGGTGTGACTAACTACAGAGGCAGTAACTTTCCTCATGACACTGTAGTTAACATCACCACCAGCAACTTTGTTATTCCTGTTTCCTGGGGTCATTTGGTCAAGAGGCTCCTCAAACCTCTCCCTCAGCAAGAAGCCAAATTTAATAATCTGACTTCTCCAAAGGCTGGGGAAATTGCCTATAAGCTGGTAGGGCCTGAGGCAGACCTGGAAATGGAAACTCAGGATAACACGATTAAGGGCTTGCAGGGATAGAGCAAGTCCTCAGACCAACTGAGGCTTCTTGATCAAAATGCACTGAAATTCTCCTGTCTACATAATTTGTGTCAAAGTGATGATGCTAGACCAGGGCTTGCAGTACAGCTCCATGGCCACCACAGAGGTGGTTTCTCCAGACATTAGCTCAGAAGTAGGAGACTTCTGTGGTTTCTTATCTACACTAAATATCCAGGCAAGACAGAGCATTGTTGCCATTTCTATGCTATAAAAGCTATTCAGGGAAAACTTCCCAACAGCAAACCTTCAGCTGACACTGACAGCATCCAGTAGTGACTGGAGGACTAGACTTAAGTTAATGAGAGTTAAGCTTTGGTTTAATGGCAACCTCACCTACAAGCAGACACTTTTCTCTCACCTCCCAACATGATACTCTTAAGCCCTCTACTCCTGATTTTGGTGGTGAACTACAAGAACTGAAAGAGCTTGATCTGTGCTAATATTTTCCAGTTCTCTGGTTTTCTCAAAATGATATCTGCCCAGAACATGGTTCATGCTGTAGCAGGTACAAGAGATGCAAGAGCGTAAAGAACACAGCCTTCTAACTAGCTATGTTGCTGCAAGGGAAAAAACTCCCTATCATCAGCCAAGATCTCCCAGGAACAATCCTGGGCAACACTTAGTACCAAGAGGGTGCTGAGCTCCCTGAACCCCCACAGGCTACACAGAGCTTCTAGTACCTCCCTCCGGGAGGCACATTCTGCTTGTGCTCCCCTCTATTTAGTTAGGAAAGTGGCAAACATTGCAGAGATTAACCTTATAACCTCAGCTAATTCACATTAGTAAAATGGAGCAGGAACCAGAAACAATCAGCATTTGTGGCTTTCTGGGCCTTTAAGCTCATTTCTCTGCAGTGCAAACCCACCTTTTTAGTGATTTGTTCAGCTTTAAGTCTGCAGAATTCCATGCTTTTATGTTATTACAAGCTTTTCTTTACTCAATGTGCCAGCAGGTGCATGAACTGGGAGGTCCATGGCTATGTGCATTTTATTACTTCCAAACAGACCAGCTCTAATTCTTAGAAGTTCTGGAGCTATTATTTAATATTGGGCTATTAGTGTTACAAGAGCAGAGATGCCTCAGTTGTGAGCTTCTAACTACTTTTAATCAAAACAGTTACCAAGTAACTAGTATTTGAAATTTGAAGGCAGGATGGAAAAAGCTACACACATGGGGAAAATGTCAGTAAAAAAAAATGAGTATTAAAAAAAAAGGAAAAAAAAAAAAAAAACAAAAAACATACACCACTGTGCTAAAAAAGCTATTTTAACTGGTTTTATCTCAGAAAGATTCCACCCCTAGGATCACCCTTTTCCCACTTCACAGAAGTGGTTTATTCCAACATCACCAGGTATTTGCCTCTGCAATCCTGCCTGCTGTTTCTACATGTTTTTGGTTACACAGTATGATTTATCTCCCACAGGAAATGTACATGAAGAGATTGCTATAATCAGTGAGAAAGGGCCTTTGAGGGAGGGAAATCAAACTTCGATGCTTCATAAAAAGAGACAACTCAGTTGGTTGCTTTTAAGCTGTGTATACACAGCCCTGCTCAGCTAGCCTGGTTTCTATTTAAGTGTTTTAAGAGCAGTGGAAGTCCATTTACAGGAAATCAATTATCAGACAATAGGGATCTACCACAGCAGGAAAGAACACAGGTTTTTACAGAGAACTAACTCTTCTGGACAAGGATGAGCGCCAGGAACAGTGACAGACAACCTTTCCCTTCCTGAAAGGCTGCTGAACAGGACACACACACTCTACTTGGTCAGAATACTTACACATGGCTCATCTATGGTCAAACCTACTGCTGCTAAGAGCTAGAAGCAGGCAATAAAAATACCACCAGTTTCCACCTCACAAAGAAAACTTTCATCTTTGAAAACAGGGAAGTCCTTTAATATACTTAACACAGAACACTTTTTTCCCCGTAGAGAAAAAAAATGCAGCTCCCTATGGGACAGCCAGGTCCTCACAAAAAGAACTACCATTCTTTTAAAAGATTGTGATGGGGAAGAATTGAATCCCATTTTACCATTTCAAAACTGGCAAAGATTTAGCAGGCTACTGGCTATTTTCCTCATGCACCTGTATGCCATCAAGTCTTTCATAAAGGTACTTCCAACACCCTCTTACCCTTCTGAGTCTCTCTACATTGGTCAGTCAGCCAGCCAGCTAACCTGCCCACCCACTTGCCTGGCAGCTTTTATAGCCTGTAGGTTGTTTGTGAGTTTAGCTTTATAGTCAACCTAATTAGCTGCTGTGATGAGGATAATTAGGTAATTAGGATTATTTGGGTAGCACAGTGTGAGCCTTTCCAAACATCTCTTCTTAAGTGCTCTGTCAGCCACAGTGTAGTCACTTACGCTAATCTAACAGAAAACAGAAAGCTCATATATCTCTGAGCGTGATGAGGGAGAGCTAACATCTGAGCCAAAGTAAGAGCTGAGAGCAAATAGCCTTGAAGCATGATCTGAGAGGGCAGAGCTGAGCACTGATTTGTTATTCACAGCTGAAATACATATGCCACGACAGCTTCCCCTTAGCTCCAGGTTACAAATTCAAGGCTTGGATCCTGCTATTTCTAACTTGCTGATTTTTAGTAGAGAGAGTGATTAGCTGCTGTAAAAAGTGACCAGTGAAGTAGGGAGTTCTCTGTGCTTTAATGTTCACATCAAAGCTGGATGCTTTCCTGAAGGATACACTCTAGCCAAATGCAGGTTATAAGACTCCGAGCAGGAGCAACTAACAATTTTATCATTTCTCTAAAAGGAGGAACGTGGGAATCAATGAACTTTCTCTTATAACCCCTTTTTCTTACTATGTTTTTCCTATAGTTCCCAAACTAGTTGTACTGAAAATGAAAGAGAGGTGAGATCATAACTCCAAAAAGAGGACCATAGATAGAAATATTTGGAAACATTTCCATGTTCCTAATTGTAATTGCTGACCAGTTTGCAGGAGGTAAATATTTTGTATTGTCAAGAGGTGAAATGTCCTCCAAAGTTCAGGGAGAACTGAAGGCAATATGTTAACTGGGAAAATCCAGTGATTTTCAGAAGAATCAAGTAGGCGAAATGGATATCAAAAGCCCAACTGAATTTCCAACATTCACTGGAAGGGAATATTAAACAATTGCTAGAAGCTGGACTGAGGAGGTACAGGACCTATTCAGCATGCTGCATGTTTATGGAGGAAAAGAGAAATGTGAATGCTGGTGACTGCTAAGGTTCCTGGGGCATATAAAGAGAAGAGGATTTGGTACAGAAGAAAAACATTCAGGCAGAGCTGCCTCTGAGCTGCCCCAAGGAACTTTCGTCTCTGTGTCCATCTGAAAATATGAACAGGCTATTAAGGGAGAGGGCTGCAGTGAAGAAACCTTCAGAACCAGGTACAGTTACAAGACACAGATACCCCAGGTGTCTCACAGATAGGGTACAGATACAGGTGCAGATGCAGAATGCACCTTTTTTCTGCACAGCAATGTGGCAGCCTTATCTGGAGACAGAGAGCAGCTCCGAAGACACCACAGACAAAAGGAGGGACATGAGCACACAGCTCTCACCAGAGCCAGCCCTAATGACTGAGCTACACAAAAAGGAACTGATATGAAGCTGAAATGCTGGGAATTCACATGAGCGCCTGCTATTCTGGCATCCCACACCTGCCTAGAGGTATAGAGAGCAAAATGCTTTCCTAAGAATTTGGTTCACTGAGTTTTTAAACAAGAGACAGGCAAGGGTCCAATTTGTGTAGTAAAAGCATGTAAGACTCTGCCAAACACAAGCTGAATTACAAGACACTAGGGCCTGGAGTTGCTGGAACCGAGGTCCAGTCAGCACTGGTGTGTGGGGTGGTAGAAGGCTCTTGAGTTCTGCAGGAGTGATGGTTCCTTCTGCTTGTAATTCCTCAAAGAGAAAAGCTATGCTCCCTCTCACTCCTGCAAAGTAGATGAATCCAAGATTTCCAAGATTTAGGAAGGACTAGGTATTCTTCTGACAGGCAGAATTCTTAGGGCAAGGATAAAAGCCGTATCAGTTCTTAACTTCTTCCAGTAGTCTACTGGGTTCTTTAGATTTATTCCTTGGTATAAAATTTGCTTCAGTTAATTGGACTAGTTGCCCAAACCTCTATTGGCTGTTGCAATCCCTGCAGGCTTTCCTAAAAAACAGCCATGACCCACTTCCGAATTGCAGCTCAGTTCTCGCTGCATCTCTGCTCTCAAGTGAATGCCTCTAGCTCATTCTTTCCATGAAATCACTCTTGGCTTTTACTTGTAACTGCGTGTTGCAACAGACCTTTCTCTGGATCAGCACTGACTAAAGCTGCCCATATTTGCTGAAGTGATTTTCCCTCGCAGGATGTCATTTTGAGTAAATCTTTTTTTTTCACAATAATTGGTAGTGATGCTGACATTTTAACAGTTTTGTCTTTTTTTTTCACAGAGAAGAAAAATGATGCTCTGAGTTTGCTCTCTCTGATTTTTTTGAGTTATTTATTGACATTCTAGTGTCACTCAGTGTTCCAACTGGCATGTCCTAACCTATTGTAGAAGTGTTGTGGCACCTAACCTGTTGTAGAAGTGTGCTTTGGGATGGAAAAAAAGGATGAGTGTTGGGAGAAGAGACAAGTGGTAAGTGGAAAGAAGCACACATCACCTTCATCAAATGAAATAATTTATGACAGAATGGCTGGCATGAGATGTAATAGTTACATGACTATGACTGCTCTAATAGCACTGGGAAGATGATTATTTCATTATTTTTATCTTTTTTTTCCCCAAATAATAAGGGCAGTAGTTACTTCGCAATGATTGAAACAACTTGTCTTTTCTGGATGGTGTCTCCTACTTGTGTTAGCATAGTCTAGCATTTGGAACAAAAAAGCACTACTAATTGGATGAGCAGCTCTTGTTTAAAATGTTTTTAAATGACTCTCGTCAAACACTAAAATGGCTGTGTCTCAAGAAATGATGTAAAATAACAGAAATGAAATAAGAATGGATATATTCTTAAGAGAATATTTAATCTTAAAGTATATTTTCTTTTCTTTTTTTTTCTCTCAAAAAGGATATTTTTCTGAGTGTGTGGTTCACATAAGGAAACATTTAATTCTTTTTGACTCTGACTCAGAATGAAAGAAATTTTCAACTTTTGCACTAATCAGAAAAATAAAAGCTGTACCCATTGCTAGAACTGCCATGAAAGGGAAGTATATAGTTGCTACTTGACAGCTGCTATCTTATGTGAGTATGACCTTACACTCCATGTGAATGTTGAAGTTGCCTGACTGGAAAAGTCCAAAATTGACTCTAGGTTTTTGTCTCTAGTTAAGAGCCAGCAACTACTACTGTATTTAATAGTTAAGGTTCATGTTAAACCCTTCCTCTTTAAGACTCTGTATTTCTTTCAGAATGAATATTATCAATACCTATTATGAATATAGATATTACTGTTATCACACTTTCTGAATTCTCTCCCTCATCTGGCAATAAATTCCACTATACAAAAATAAAATATAAATGAAAAGTATTTCCTTTTACTGAACTGCCCTTTATTTTTTACATTATGAGGCAAAGAGAGCACCACTTCCCAGTCTCCTTTCCTTGACTTGTTCATTGCTCATATAGTGTTATCTTGTATGTTCTGCTTTTCTCCTTTCTGGAAAAAGAAAGTACATTTAACAATCTCTTCCCAGAGATTTTTCTTTCAGGCTTTTTGTTACCTTCACTACCATTCTTGAAATTCTTTGTTCTGCCACGTGCTTTTTGAGACAAGTAACTAGGAATGTACATTAGAACTGCCTAGAAATTTGCTGTGTTTTCATCAGGATGATGAAAATGGTTTAAGTTGCAACAACTTATGATGAAAGGTACGTTCCATTTTCCAACTTAGAACAGCTGAAAAAAGAATTGATACAGCTGACATTTTACCTTTGTTTAAAAATAACCAGTTTAAAAATTATGGTTTCAAAATTATGTTTATTGCATATGATAAATTTACCATATTTATGCTTGCAATTAAAATCAAATGCTTCCAGATGACAAAAAGAACAGATTTTATGAACCCAAAGGAAGATTCTTCTACAAATAATTTCAGGATAAAATTTAGGCACTCAAATTGTTTGCCCATTCGAGGATCAAAAAAATGTGCAGCATGAAAAACTTTAATTTCTCTCCCATCTGAGTTCATTATTGATTTACTATAATGGAATTATAATACTGTCTTTGCTTTTTTTCTGTTCTGTCTCATGTACAACTCATACATTGTTTGCCTTTTGACCTTAGCTGTATATTCCTTCCTTTCCATCTACTACTGGTATTTCCAAAGAGTCTGTCAACTTGGTAAGGGAACTGATGATGCTTCCAGCACTAAAAGAAAATTATTCCTGTGCTGAAATGTGCATATGACAATTAGGACTGTGATTCTTGGCTAGATGGTTTTGTGTACGAGAGTCAGGGAAATTTCACTCTCAAGATGCCACTTATACTTGTTCCTGATCAAATTCTGACCTTCAGGGACAAGGACTGAAATTGTCTCTTATACTCTTGGCGCATAAAAATCTTGTGGAAAGTTAAAAAGTCAAGTTTTTATTTGAGTGAAAAAACAGTTTGGCTTATCCTATCTCACGTGCCCCAAAGAGCTGGCTTGATCACAGGTGCCTGGAGGGAGGTTTGTTTTGAAACATCTCATGAAGAGCCAGCAGTGCCCTCACATGAGGCTCATGGGAGGGAGTCACTGGCCAGGAGCTCTCACCTGCAGGTGTCAAGGGCATCTGCATGCAGAGCTGATCCTTGGGAGTCAGAGGGACACTAGTGTTTGCTGGGGGGTACAATGTCCCCTGTCCAAACACATCTCCAGGAGGCCATGGTGTAAGCAGGATGCTGCTCAGAGCCCTGAGCAGACCTCAATCTTCAGCAGCTGGAGTGAAGCTAGTGCTTGTCTCTGGCCTGTGAGGACAGTGCACTGTAGGCTGCAGGACCGTGGTCCCTCGCTGGACGCTACGAGGGTGGACACTACCTGGGCAGTGAGGAGGGCTTTCCTCTGAGCCAGGGCAAATGACGCTTTTGGGCTATTTAACTGAAACTTTAATTTTACATACTTCAGCAAGTCTACCAAATACCTCACTGTTGAGACAGCTGACCTTGCAGCAGTTAAATACTATTAACTTGTAGAAAATAATGAGAGATCTTGGTGTGACAGGCATTTTGAACAGAGACTGAAGTGTGGGCAAACGCATCATGAACTATGAAAAGAAACCAAGGCCCTAAATCTGTAAAGTGTCTAGCATGCAAAGCTCCTACTAGTTCTGGGAGAAGGTAATTTTTTCCAGAGCACAACAGAATTTGACCCAATGGGCTATTTTAGGAGGTCAGACAGCCCTTGCCAGCCTGTTCTCCTTGAGCTGTCAGACCAGAGTGGGGATCTCCAGGTGTTATTAATGCTGAAAGCTTTTTGCTTGGACTAGCATGGAGAGATAGGGATGTCTCCTGGGAAGTTAAAAGGCTGCTTTGCACATATAAAAGATGCTTTAATACTGTCCCATGGAGATTCATCTTGTTTCTAATTTATCAAAACTAATATGTACCTCAGGGACCCCTGGCCTGTTGCCCAAACTGTCTTGCCCATCTCTCATTAACAAAAAAAAAAAAAAAATGTTTTGACATCATCATCATTTCATGAATGAAGCAGATTGATGTAAACAATTCTGTAAGTTTAATGGGGTCCATATTTACAAGCATTAGTCCTACTCTGACTCCATATTCTAGACTCCTGCTGACCTGAGGGTTAGCCTTGTCTGAAGATAACATGAATTTCTACACCAGTCTCCGGATTTATTCAAGCCTGTGTTGACTTTCGGCCTGTCTGCCTAAAATACGCATGGAGAAGGACAGATTGCTTTCTGCACCAAGTGCTGTCTGAAGGAAGTGTCTGCTGAGTTTTTGGTTCTGGGCCAAGTTTCCTGCTGTCTAGCGTTAGAGCTTTGGCAAGGCACTCTGGGCTCTGTCACAAGGAGAATCTATAAAAATGTTTTTCCTTGTCATCACACGTAATTAAGGACAACATTTTAATCAGGCTGCTCCCACTTAATTGCAGTGCTTTATGTTAGCTACCACGGACCTGCTGTTTTAAATAGATCCAGTGCATTTGTCAGACAGGTCAGGCTAGGAAGATGAAACCTCATTTGAGATATGGAGAAGTCAATTATTTTGTAAGAAAGGAATGTGCTCATGTCATGGTGTGTTACAAAATAACCATAGTTAGATGCCTGAGAAATTGAATGCTGTGGTACTGGAAGCAGTCAGATTTAAACTTTGGTAGCTTGCTGAGGCTTAAGAGACCACTTGGAGAGCTGAGGCTTTCAGAATCAAGTCTATGGACCGGACAGGAAATTTTGATTGATTGGTTGATTGACAGTTTTTATTCATTTAAATTATAAACAGAGCAACTAAGAGAAGTTGTAGTTGCCCCACACTTGAGAAATCTTCCTGAGAATTTAAGACTTGTTTTCATTAAAAAAAGGAAACCGGGAATGGCAATCTCTTCTCACGCTTTTATCATTCTCAATGCCAAACACTCCAAAACCCTTTGATGAAGCCTTTCTTTGCAGCAGATGCCTCAGAAGGCACTATTTTTAGACTTGTCAGCTCAAGGCATAGGAGGGAAGAGCATTTACCAGCATCAGAGAAGCCATCCTGAAAACCTGTCTGTTTAACAGCCAAAAGGATCTCAAAGAAGCACTCAAGCAATTTAGTTCATGAAAGGAGACAATCCTTCGTGCAAGGCCATGGTGACCTCTACAGCTTGCTCCAAATGCTGTCCAGAAGCCAGCGGGTAGACCTGATATCCCAAGCTCCCTGGGA
Organism: Crypturellus tataupa; assembly: GCA_034781795.1. Classification (NCBI taxonomy): domain Eukaryota; kingdom Metazoa; phylum Chordata; class Aves; order Tinamiformes; family Tinamidae; genus Crypturellus; species Crypturellus tataupa. Next base: position 958,309 of record JAWLRI010000060.1, on the reverse strand, counting down.
AACGACCCATCCCGTATGCAATGCACTCTGCTCCAGATTCAGCTTCTAGAGTGCAGCCTGTTACAGGGTTATCATGACAGAACAGGGATAGACCAGACATTTTTAAGAAGCGTATCCTCCTGCTAGTGCCACTCACCACATCTTGTGTTTTGGAAGCTCTCAGGAAGGAGTCAATGCAGCATAAGAATATTTACTTCAAAAGATGCAGCACTCTGCCAGAGATGAGTTAGAGCTGAGGTGCTTGCTCATTTTAATAACACCAGTCAGTTGTTTATGCTGTATTTCAGTTAAGTCAGGCTTCCCATTAGGAAAAACAGGGAACTGTTGATATTCAGACAAAAGGTGGACTAAGACCAGTGCTGCTTCCTCTGTTCACGTATATTAGCATGCTACAATTTGCCTGAAAGATATGGGGGACAGTACAACTCCAAGCTGCAGATTTCCACAGGCAGTTTCCAAATGCAGCTGGAGCTACAGTTTCAGTTTAACTGGTGGACAGCCAGGTGGAGAGAGATGTCCTTTCACCTACAGCTGCTGTCTCTGAACAGTCACTGGCATCTTTCATCTTATGTGATGGCCTGTGTTGTGACCTGCAAAACTGTCTCCACAGAATGGAGAGGATTGGGCCTAGCTGTGATCCTTTCTCCATGGCACCTATTCAGACTTCAGAAATGTTTCAGAGGTTGTAAGTTGGTGGGAAAGCAATGCTAAGCTCGCCTGTGTTCTGCCTGGCTTGGCTGAGAGTCCCAGAGCGATACCAGGCCGCAGACATCAGTTCCCTCATGTTTATTGGAAGGGCAATCACGTGAGCCTGCTCAGGAGAGGCAGAGCATGTCAAATGTGATGGGACCCTCAAGAGTTTCAAAAATTCAGTGCCCTGGGGTTCCTGGTTTTCCCTTTGGTGGGCAGTTCAAATTACTAGAAGTCAGGCCTGCCACGGTGTTGATTTCTTGTCAATGATTTTGGCCATCTCCCATTGGAGACCTCTTTCCAAATTCTTTTCACACACATATTCACAGGAGAGGGATAAATAACTGAATTGGCCAGAAACAGAAGACAGGAAAGTCAGCAGTGGAAATCCCCTTTTGGCAACTGCTCTGTCTGTGGATGAATGCCGAAACCAAACTGTGCAAAGGGAACATTAATACTGCCAGCACTGGGCTCTACTGGACACTGTGTACTGGACCATGTTTCAAGGACATCTGTAAGCTGTCTTTGTAGTATGTCGGGCACTTGAGTGCACTGGAGAGGATTTACATGTAGGCATGGGTAAGTTGCAGAGCTGGTCATCTTTTCACACTGGGGTTGTAGTAAGGCTTCCCAAAAAGTGACCAGTCTCACAACGTTAGGATTCAGTCTCACGTTCTCCTAATCTACCTCTCTGCAAAATCTCCTGGTGAGTGCACTTATCTTTGCAATGAAATAAAACAGAAACACTTGCAAGAGTTATTATGGTATCTCTGCAGGAAAATAGCTCTCTTCAGCTAGGCCTCAGTGGCAGGAAAGGACAAGCAGAACCAGTTACTTCTTATGCTACTTCAGCTTGTCCGTAAGCTCTGGATCTCTGCAGAACTGACCTAGAATGCAGATACACACCTGAAGTCTCAGGAACCCAAATCAAAATTGCAAGGGACAATTGATTAAACTAATGGATCACTGATCTATTATTATTTTTCATCGACTTGGAGTTCTTGAACTCAGCTGTGATAAGCTCTCCTGAAAGTAAACTGCTCTTACTACAATGAGGGTACAGCAGTGCCCAAAGCGGAGCAGTGCAATTTAAGTATCAGCAATCCTGTTATCTCAGTTGGTCAGCAGGGCACTGTGCATGTGACTGAATTCTGCTTCTGCCTCTACCACTGATGTGATCAATAATTTGGGAAATTTGCTTTATTTGTCTGTTCCTCAATCTCCCTTGCATTTCTGTCTTCTTTGCAATGTAAACTTAAGGATCTGAATCTTGCTCAGGGCCTTCAGGTGCTCCTGAAAATAATAATAATAATAAAAAAACCCTCAAAACTTTAATAGCAGAGCTCCTTAGAAAGCTTATTATTGCTCCATTAACAAACTGTCACACCTCATCAGAGAAGCACGGATAACATTGTGACACATCTTACATACTTCCTTTTGAGCTGTGTGTTTAAGATCCCCAGAATATAGTTTTAATGAGATGTTAATTTGCTGTACTCATACTTCATGGCTCAGTAGACAGTCACAGCAGATATACTATGCGCAAATCACAGCAGGCAGGCAGAGACCTGAAGCCCAAAAGCCGCTTTCATTTAATCACTTCTTGTCTTAGCAAAGATTCTTGAGGACTTCCCCAAGAACACCAAGTTCTTGACAAGGTAAAACCAGACACTTTCAGGTGAGGAACAGCAGCCCAGCTGGACCACTCCTCTGTTGTACACCCCTTGTGTGGTAGTCTGTTACTTTTTGCCTACCAATAAACTTGAAGCAAAAATGACATTTCTGGAGAGGAACATACAGATAATGCCACTGAAAAATAGGTTCTCAGTTTGCATGATATATGTACACTGCAAGGACACGTTTTCCATGTATTCTGGTCACTATCAGCAGCCTAAGCAGTTTGTTGTTGGCCCTATATTATCAATGGTTCCTTGATATTCTTATTTTACTTGATAAAAACCTGGTCAAGAGGATCAGTTTTATACCTGCTGTTTCCAAGAAGGTCTTAGAGAATGTGATGGAGAAATAAAAATCACAACGCAAACACTGCTGAGGCACCAAGTGCTTAGAGAATCAAGGTGGATCAGCATATTTCACATTGTCATCTACCTCTTCAAACCAGCAGCTGATTTCTTGGCTCTGAGTAACTCTCTCTCTTTGGTACTTATTCAACATACAACTATCTCTTTAGATTTATTTTTCTAATGGCAAGTCAAAATATGGTTTCAATTTCATCCGAACAAGTCTTATTTATACAAGTGTTCACAGTGGAGTTTTATGGTCTTTTCTGAGTTGAATCAGACCATTACACTGAACTATCCAGAAGTTTGTGCTGTGAGTGCTGCAGCCAATGCTGATGGACAGGGAGTGCACCTTACATTCAGCTCGTTTCTCTTTCTTTCCCTTTTTCATTACCACCATGGGAAATAACTGGGGAAGAGCCAGAAAGACTCCTTAGGGCTTGTTTCCAAGTTAGGACCTGGGATGCGGCCAGGTAGCTTTCAGTAAGATGACAGGGAGCCAGTTTCCCACAAACCATTTTAAGAACTCACCCTCATCTTCCCAGTCCAGTCTCCTCGTAACTGCAGAGCATCCACACAGACCCACACTCACACCGAGAACAAAGCAGAAGGACAGATGGTAAAGCAATCATATATGAAATATGGGCGGTCCTGAATTTCAGTTTGCTTCAGTGTTTTAGACTCTTCTCTTTGAGAATTCATGTGGATATATCAGTAAAATGCACACAATTATTGCCTTACTGTCATAGCCTGACTCAGTCTGCAATCCATGGATTGGACTCTGCCTCTATTTTCCCCCTTTTTCTCTTTTTTTTCCCCTCATTTTTTCTTTTTTTTTTCTTTTTCCTCCTTTCTCCTCTTTCTTATTTTCTGTATTTCCTTCTTTTTTCTTCTTTCTTCCTTTTCTTTCACTAACTCTTTCTGCTTCTCATGAGAACGAGTTTTTATTTACCCATCTGCCTGTGAAATGTGAGTTACATCACAGCTCACCAATTACTCCTGTCACTTTTCCAGTCCCTTTATCAGCAAACAGAAACAAATGAGGGCAACTAAGCACAGTGAGAGAGACTGAGTGTGCAAACACTTCTTGCACAGAGGCTTGTGTACTAAACAGATGGAAGCTTTTTCTTCCACTGAAGCAGTTCCTGTATCAGTAGCACTACTTAGTGTTCAGATAACCAGCTGCTTCTTACAGTTACTCAGTCCCAAATATATCAAAAAACATTTCAAACTGAGGGTGACTGATGCGTTATGCTATGTCAGTTTTGTTAGAAAATTGCTGCCAAATAATAGACCAGAATGCTCCTCATAGTCTAATTATAAGCAGCAATTTGCCCATCACTCCTGAGCAGAATGTCAGCAACAGGCTGTAAAGCAGAGTAAAACTGTGCTTCAAAATTTGGCAGGTTAGTTCCTTAGCATGCACTTCCAGGGAAATGGTGCTTTAAATCCTACCAGCATCACGCTGGTCAGAATCAGAATAGCAGTTTCTCAGCTGACTGGCCAAATCACACTGAAATGCTTATGATTATTTTAGTTTTCCCACTAAAAGATGTAATAAAATGTTCTTCTCTGATTGATGTCCTTTCTTTCATTTTGTTCTCCAAATTTTTCATTTAAAAATAATTAAAAGAATCATAAAGATTTTAAAAAGTAAAGTCCTATATTTTAGACCATATTATTACAAAACTTTATTTTTTCTCAAGTTTTTTTTTTTAATTTAGTTGATATGAATTCATATGAACTTGTACAGAATTTCAGTCTTCAAAAAATATATATTTGATGAAAATTAAGACAATATGCTTTGCTCAGCAACAATTTCACACAGGAAAGCAGAAGGGGATTGCTTTGAGCACTTGAAGATTTTGATTTTAAAAATGCTTTTTAATATAATTTTCTTCTGCTATTTTTTTCCAGTTCCTCAAATAAATATGAGGAGCCTGTTCAGTGAAGCTAGCAAAAGTGAATTTAACCATGACTTAAGCATGACTCTACTCATAATCCCAACCCATTTCTGTGTCTGAATAAACACACAATTCAGCAGCCACAGCTTTGGAATTCATCCCTCTCCGAGTCAGAACTCTCACTAAAATATACTGCTCCCCATATAAACAACAACAGCTAGATTTTTTAAACCTCATTTAAAATGTGAAAACAAAGCAGGAATCCCTCTTCTAGCCCTTATTCTGTTAGATTTATGGTCAAAAATACGATGTGTCTCTCAACAGAAAGAGGTCACAAAATGGTCTGCACTAATATCACAGCCTGTGAAAAAATGCATTGTTGTTTGGTTAACCAGTGTCACACAATTAAGCAACACTCAGAAATCAATTAGTCATACGTTACAGCCAAAATGGCATGTTTTCCTAACTGTGCTATAGAGGTTTTATTGCCTCCTATAATAGTTTTAATCAAGATTTTTTAAACATACAGTTTTATATGACTTTAAAATTACGATTTTTTAAGGAAACAAACAAAAAAAAACCCAACAAACAACAACAACAAAAAACTTGTCAAATCTGGAAATGATAGAGTTCCTACAATATCCAGAACAGCTTTAGGACAATTACTTTTGTCTGCCCTGATCTGTTTTTGCAGAAGTTTTCAGGTCTTTTTTTTTTTCTTTAATTTAGCTTAGATGCAGCTGTGAAAACTGGATTCTTCTTTTGAACTCCTATATTTACATTTGCTTCTGGCAGCCCCGAGGAAATGTGATTGTTTTAAAACTGCTACAGACTTCAAAAAGCTTTAATATAAGTGGCCCAAAGTAACGTATACTTCAACGGATCTGGAGGCCCATACTTCCCTTATCACTGTCTGCAGTGATCAGGTGATGCTGGAGTGCAAATATGGCACAGGTATGTTAGTAATTTCTTGTGATTAAAGCAGCTAATAACACGATTGGTGAATAAAGGTTTCAGAGATGGATCAGACTTTCCCCAAGGTCAGGACTATCTGTGCTCCAGACTCTACTGCTGATCTATCTAGCAAGATGACATACAAAGATGTGGTAGAAATAGCACACAGCTTAAGATACATAGAAGCCAAAGGTGAACCAGTCACGTTAGAGGCTTGAGTGATGGCAGCCCCTAGACTCACATGAGCTTGGCCCCTGTCAAGGCAACACACATCAGCCTACAGCAGCATGGGCAGCCTGGCGTCCTGGGGGACTGGAGCGCTCTCATGTCTTGCTCTCTGCGTAGCATGTTTGGAGGTGATGTTTTAACCTCAGTCCTAGACCAAAGAAGAGTAGTTGCAATCCTAAACTCAGTCCTAACAAAAGACTTAAAATGAGTCTTCTTCTGCTAGCTAATGTAAATCAGCATCCACTTAAGCAGTCATCACGAGGCTAAAATTAACAGAGTTCTCTGCAGTGCGATAGTGCAAAATGTTGCTGGTGCTCCCTCTATAGAGAGAGCTGTAGATTGACTTTTCAAAAAGTCCTAGGCTGGTAAAATGGGTGAAGTGTGGATATGTTACCTCAGAAAAAGTTTTGTATGTCAGCATCTCTTCCATATTGTTCAATTAACAAAATAGCTGTTCATGTTCAGGTCAACTTCCTCTTGTTTACTTCTAGGAGGAAGATACTTCCTGTATGCCAGGCTTTCTTTCCTTTTTTTTATAACTTGAGGCAACGACCAAAATCTCACAGTCAAGACATAAAAAAAACACTGTGATGTGTTCAAAAACAAGGAATTGAGCACTAAATATTCTGACTTGTGTAGTCCTAGGTACATGATGGTCCCAAGAACATGGGGATTCATGGTGAGATGCTCTGCCCTACTTCGAAGCCAAAAATTATCTCCTTGGATTCAATTCCATGAGCTAATGAGATGATAATATTATCCATGCCATCAAGCCAGCTGGCACTTGATTTTTTTTTTTTTTTTTTTTTGTATGTTGATAAAAATCACAAGCAGGTCTGCAGGTTCAGTGAGAACTCTCCACCTTCTACCCTACTGTAACTTCATTAGCTATGTGAAGTGTAAACAGGAAAGTTACTCTGACTGCAATAGCCATACAGTAGCTTTCACTATGGTTCAGTCTGCTTCTCTCTCTGCATTTGGTTGCTGGGTGCAGGAAAAGAACCTGATTGTGTCAGGAACCATTTTAAGTCTCAATACAGCGTATGCCTGGCTCAGCTGTCCTGACTGTCACAGGACAGGAATGTGTGTGGGCCACGGATTGCTTTCATCAGCAATATTTGCTGATCACTGTGGTGCTTACAGTGGCTGAGGATCACAGCACTGATCGGGGGAATATGTCAAGGAGCATTTGGGAGGTAACTGTCCAGAACGGCATGATCTTGTGTATGAAAGAGGAGGAGATGAAGCTCAGATACTACTAGTTCCCTTAGCAGAACAGAAAGGAGATTTTGATGAGAAAAAGAGACAGCAATATGTAGTCACTACCCCAGGGAGAGGGATATGAGAAGTCACCGTTTTCATTCGCTTACTATGCTGACCTTGCTATGCGAAAAAGTATCACCTACTTGGTGCGATGGGGTCTTGATCCATCAGGATGTAGATAGTACCATTTAAGGGGTTAAAATAAATCTATCTCTCTAGAGATGGAAAGGGTTGGTTAAAACATCTCTGTAACATTTAACAGAAAATGAAAGGAACAAAATTCTGCATTAACTATGATTGAATGGAATCCATAGTGTTATCCTAAACAACTGAGAAAATACGAAACAGATCTTTTTTTTCCAGAAAGGCTGCTCTTTAAAAGACCATTTTTGTTTTATTTAAAATCTTCTAATGTTCAAAGGAAAAAGATTTGAAAAGATTAGGAAAACACCCTCTTCCCACAGCATACCTAGGTGTACCTTCACAATGTACCTCGCTCTACCCTTTCACAGAAGCACATGCAGCCAACAGCAGTGAGATGCCCCATGTCCCACAGCTGGGAAGCAAAGTTCTGGCTCTGACAACCTCCTTGAAATACTCCAAGTTACCTCATGAACTGTGGCTGTGAAGAAGCTGTGCATATTCCAGTCCTCCTCCAAGAGTGCAATGATTAAAACTCTGCCTTCTGGGCAGTATGCAAGAGGCCTGTTTGATCTCTTGTTTGTATGTTATTTCCACTCATCCCCTTCCAGAGGAACTTGCTGTCCTGTTCAAGAGAGTCCTCCCTCCCGGGACACAGCACAGACCCTTGGTGGGTGTTCCTCCGCACACATGTTTCTGGATAACACGTTTGCCAAAGTGAAGCACACACTCCCTCCACATTACTCCTGTGTTTTATATCGGGGATTTTAGCGGCTGCACTGCATGCTTCTGTCATTTTCAGTAAGGAGGGATTGACAGAACACAGGAGTCCCTATCTTGAACATATCACTTTTCTTCTCCTTAAAATATGCAGAACAGTCACCTTGAGCTAGACATGAGCCAGAACTGGATGCCTAAGATTCAGATTTTGGCTGTCCTCTGGATCCTGGGCCTTTGGTTCAGGCTTGCTTGTCCTGATGCTTGCTTTAAGCTGGCATCAGGACATTCAAGCCATGGCCAACTTTTGCTGTCTCTCTGGCCCAGTGGCTGGAAATGACTGGTGGTTCTCTTCTGAATCGCTCTTGTTTTTTCAGCAGCTCACTACTGGTTCTTGATATTCCCTTCCTTTGCTGCAGTGAAATATATCATAAGTCCTCAATAAGATGTTCAGAAGATTCTGGCTCATTATGTGTTGCTGGCTTCCCCTTGTTTTCTCTTCTTTCACCCTCTCTGGTGCCAGCACCCCACACAGGTAAAATCCTCAGTGAAAGCCCACAAGGCTTTGAGCTGAGCCTTTGCAGGCACATTGTAATCACCCTTCTGTGATGACACAGTTGGTCACATCTTTAGTGAACAAGAGAGTTCAAGATTATGAGCAAATTACATGGACTGAAGGAGTGAAATATCCAGTTGGCTGCTAACAGTCATCCTTACGCCTGCTCTTATGTGCAGTCACTGGGGAGCAAGCTGTAAGCTGTTTCTTATATCTACGGCCAGGTTGTATATTCAGGCATTGCTTCTGGAGCACCTGCATCCTCACCTGTAAGTCTATGACACTGCTTGTTTATACTCTGTGCTAGCTAGTGTTTGTGGCCTTATCAAATGGCAGAACTGGAGGTGAGTACATTTGAGTTAGGTCCCAAAACCTCAGTTTGGGGAGGCATATTTTCACCAACTGATCTGAGAAGGAAGAGAGAAATTAAACTTTCTTGATGTTCTGCCCAAATTATTAGTTCCTTAATTTCCATCTAACAATTCTAACTGGACATCCTGAGATATCTCCAGGTAATTTCTCTTCTTCTTGTAGTGTCTCCCCTTCAGATACCCAAAGATGCCTGTCTTAGTACTCTGCATATTGTCCTTTCCCTCTTGTATTCTGTCCAAAATATAATACACTCAATACTTTTGATATCTCCCCACATAAATCAGTTTCTCTAGCCTCTCAATCATTTTTCTGTGCTTCTCTAAATTCTTTCCAATTTGTTCTCACTACTGTTACTGAGCTGTCCAGAACTGAATGCAATATTAATATTCCACACACTGTATATAGTGCCTGTCAAGCAAAGATTAGGAGTTTTATGAAGATTGATTATTTAAACTTCCCAATACCTCCAGTGATCATGGAGTTAGTGACTATTATTACTCAATTCCACTCATCTACTTATCAAGGTCAATTCATGTTTTTGATGGTTGAGTGAAATGTTAGCTTTTCTAACCCTCACCACAGTGAAGGGTAAAGCAGTAGACTTTGGCATCCATCCACAATAAGTCTTGTATTGCAACAGCATTACAATGTTTGTATGCACTTAATGGAGCTGCCAGCCCTGACTGGAAGTCTCAGGAGAGGACCCACAACCAGCATACAGTGAAAAGAGATGGCTGAGAGAACAGCAGACAAGAAATGTTTATGATAAAGCGAGGGCTCAAATCCTTGTTCCTCTCTGATACCTGTATTTGTTCTTTATTTCCCCAAAGGGAAGTGCCTCAATGCTGCTGATGGGGTGCATAATGGTACACGCCACACTGCCTGTCCCAGGTTCTCCATCACTTCTTTGGTCTTAAGTCAGCCCCTGTGTCTTTCCAGGCTGATACTCAAAACTAAGGACCTGTGGTACTTAAATCCTGCTACTCTGCTTATACTGAGTAAAATACTTTGTAAGGGGTAGATACAATTAGAACTGGAATTATAATAGGACAAATAGCCCTATCTTAAAGCTTATTGCAATAAAAACAAACAGAATTTTGTGACAGTGTATGCTATACTGAGGATATTTCCACGTATGGTGTTGAACAGTCAGCTATAGTTCCTACAGACAGGTAGACAGGAAAACTAGATTTCAGTTTTATGACATAGCAGGAGTGGAAAAGTGTCTGGACTCTGCCTGGTATATATCCTTATTGTGGTCCAATTTATCTATTAATAATCTATGTGCATAGCTGATCGGAAAACTGTCTGTTAAAAGATAAATTTTCTTAGCCAGGAAGGTGTATGATATCTGAGCACCCCTGTTTACCTCAAACTTGTTCAAAGTGTAGGAAAATTTCTGAGAAATTTTGTAGAACAACAACAAAATGGCATCTATGTGACATATAGTCAACTTTTAATAAAAGAGTAGACATGTTTTAGTAGACAAACTTTAGTGACGTGAATCTGTGACAGATATTCAGATAAAGCCCTGACTCCACCATATACTACATGTAGTTCAATATGAATTTCCAGTGAAGGGTCAGTGAAGGGTCAGGGTATTTGCATCCTGGTCACTGAGAGATGATGTGATTTTTTGGGCATGGCTACGCTTGGGGGCCTGTCCTGCCCACTCTGCAATCAGTCATGTTGCCATATTTAAGCTTTGCAAGTCTGGCACAGAGCTTGAATTTATCAGATACCATAGCACAGAATAGGGAATGACCAGAAAAAATATAGATGATTTTCTGGGAATGAACAGAAAAATGTCTCCTACGCAAATGTAAGTAAAAAGCAGCTATCAATTTCCTGGCTAACAAGGCTACAGATTATTACAAATATTACAGGTTATTACAAATATTAACAAGATGTTAACCTGTAATATTTGAATGTTCGTGGGCAGGCTGTACTCTATAGGAGTGGCACCTACTTAATCTTTATCTGACTTGAGATGCTCATGTATTAAAACATCACCAAATATGCGCCTCTCTTTGCCTCATTCCAACCAGACGTGCAAGTGTATCTGAAATTAATCAGGGAAATGGTTGGCCCTTCTGTATTTGAATTTTTTTCTGATATAGGAACCTTCTGATATAGTGGTTTGTGTAGCCACAGAATCATGATGCAAAATCTCAGGGCAGGCACTGATTAGTGTGGCAGGATGCTGTAAACGATTGCTCAAGAGTGTCTCCACTGAGATCCTGGCTGTGGTGGGAGACACCTCCTCCATTGGATGGACAATGTGGCCTAAACTAAGTGGAAGTTCAAAATCAGACCTCTTCTCTGAAGGAACAAGTGATAAGAGTGAGATATGGGAGTGGAATTATGGGTTGCTAACAACACTCAAAGGCTTCTAGCTTTAGTTCTGAGAGTTATCACGGGCTAGAAGTTTATGGCAATAGGTTTCCTCAGGAAAATATATCTATTCTACACACACAGATGAGGGAACTTTGAAGAATTGCCATAGAAAATTTAGCCATATAAGTGCTTTCCAATATTTTCTAAAATTAATGGAAAGACACCAGTGGTTTAATTGTGTATAGTCCATCTTCTGCCTCAGAAAGGTTCTCTGGCTCTGCTTGACTCATAAAAAAAAGGAGAAAACCAAATGCTTCTAAATATAGAGCTCTTAATGTGCCAGGTAACCTCTGTTCTGTGTCCAGATGTTATTAATCTCAATTCTATCACTAATTTGCTGATTTAATGACTTCAGAACATCTTCTAGCAGATTATTATGCATATAGGAAGGTAGTGTTGGCTTTGCATAGCTCGTTCATTTTTCTCAGAGGTGAAAAGCTGCAACAACATATTTCGGATTCATGAAAGACACAAGGAGATATTGCTGACAGAATTTCATCAACACTATGCTGTGAAGGAGACATCAACATTAAGTAGACCTTTCCTGCACAGTTCACTTACTCTGAGGCTAGCTCACGTTCTCCCAAAGGAACAGATTTTGAAGAGTACTGAAAGGAAGATTTGGGGCTCTACTTTTGACCAAATTTTGCTACAGTTACACCAACAGAAATACTGTATTCTTGTATGATACCACATTTATCAGAGAATTAAATCTATACACTATCTGTACCAGTCAAGGATTTGGGCATTTTCACACGGTTTCTCTCAAAATGCAGCCGCCTTCTTGCATACAACATTTGGTGGCGAATGTAGGCAAAACCAGCATTTACATGTTTTGGTCTTTAAGTATCAGCTTGGATTTAAAGGACTGATAGTGGCTAGAAACCTTATCAACAAGAGTGTGAAGCGATCTGCCTTCAGGATATTATTTCTGTGCATAGAGCATTAGTGTTTGGAATATTGTGCAATCCATGACTGAGAAACTCTCACCTCACTGGTTAGCATTTGATGTCTCAATGAGGCATGAAGACAGCAAATCCCTTGGTAGTTAGCAGGAGACATTGATTCATTTCATGGGTCTCAAGAGGGCAAAGACCAAACTTAATAACCTGAGAAGTGAACGTTTTGAGAAGTCTGATGTCGAGCTGGGCCTCATATTTGAGCTGCTGACGCTTACTCAGCTGAAAGTTGTTCACTTTGTAGAAATTTCTGAGAAGGCCAAAAATAACAGCACTCTGTTCTTCTTTGGAAATGCTAATTCCCTACCCTCTTCCTTTCCATTCAAGAGTTCAAGATGCTAAATCAAGGGCCCTACCTAACCTCTGCTCTCTCCCTTTCCACCTTTGAAATCAAGAGAAGGACATCAGTGGACATGAATCATACACACAGTGATACTGTCCAGTGTGCTTCATTGTAGACCATCCCATTAATGTGATCCCATTAACAAGGTACCTCATGTGCCCCACTCCTTGCCTAGTTCTAGTTTTTGAGGCAGACTGTTGGCTCTCTCCTTCCCATGACTAGGTCAGCAGTATTCCGGGGGGTCTGAAAACTATTGCTCCCATCAGCTCAGTCCCCCTTTTCCAGGAAGAGTAATAGTTAGAAACTAGGAGTTGAACCAGTGGGAGAGGTGAAAAGGCAATCTTTATGCACAGATTCAATTACAGAACTTGAAATTTCAGTGGGAAATAACAATTATTTACTGAAAAAGGACAAATGCAAGTTTTTTTGCAAGCAATACTTGAGAATTTCAGACTTCCAGTCTTCCAAGGGGAATGAAAAAGAAATAAAACTAGCAAGGAAAGCAGATTTCCCATAGATGGTTTTATTTCATCAAACCTTTCCAACCCAAAATTTTTGGAAACCTTTCCACTCTTCATTGCTGAATGACAATTTGTCTCATACATTAGGTTTCTGACACCTTCCCTGGAACTTCCCCAAGTAGAAGAAAAGCTTTGCCCAGGAGACAGCTGTATGATATAGCTTACACTGTAAGAGGTCTTAGAGATAAGGCCCATTTGATAGACTTTTAGATCATTTATATACATACGTATACTGTATATATGTATATATATACACGTGCATATTCTATATGTACACATACATACATATAGAATATGTAAATGCTACATTTAATTCCTCCAGGATAGTAATTCTACATGGATAAGGCACAAGCACGTTTTTCTATTGACCTGGTACAGGGAGAAGCAGGGAGTGAGAACATACCTGTGGAGCCAACATGTGCCTTGCTTTGGCAACTCAGTGAAGATGCCAAGTCAGCTCAAGAGCTGAGAATATGGAGAGTTCAGTCAAATTAACATAGCCCGAATCCCACCTCAGCTCCTCAGTCTGGAGCTTTTCTATGAACAAAACATTTTGGCTGCAGTGACCATGAGTTGGTGCAACTCAGAAACCAACGAGGAGGAGGCAGGGCTGTAAGCAGCCTTGCAACCATGGACTTCAGGAGGGCCAACTTTAGCCTCTTCAGAG
>JAWLRI010000060.1:921953-944476 GCA_034781795.1 Crypturellus tataupa | reverse complement strand
CCACGTGCTCTAGGTGGCCCTGCGTGTGCAGGGGGGTTGGACTAGATGACCTCTAGAGGTCCCTTCCAACCTTAGGTGTTCTATGATTCTATGATTCTATGATTTCACAGGGCTCAAGGAAAGTGGTAGAAAAACATCAGTCTCAAGGAGTTAGGCAGAATATAGCCCTAAGCAGGCTGACAAGTAAATGGAGATTTTCTGGTACAAAGCTCTAAAAGAAAGGCCTCAAAATCAGAAAATGGTAATTAGCTGATATCTAAACATTCTCTATATTCTCTTACAGTTGCTGCAGCAACTGCAATTTATATTTATCGAATAAGAACATTTTGTTTTGAATTACTATATACTGTTGTAGGGCAGGTAAGAATAATGCAGATGTACAGAAAATGAAAGGTAGCTATAAAGGGAACAAAGGTTGCTATGAACAGAATCTTTGAAACATATTTAGGATCAGGGTGATAGCGTTTCAATGAAGTTTGGGAGCAGTGTAGTGACTGACACTAAAAGGGACAGAAAAATATAATGTCCTACCCATGGGAAAAATGTAATTTCAGCACTAAGGACAAACAAACAAGTGGGACAAGCAGTTGAAATAAAACTTAACTGAGTTTATTTTTTAAAGAAAACCCTGGGTTTAGAAATGCTGAAAAGCGGCCTTTGGTTTTAAATGTGACCTTAATCTTGGCACATCCTTTTCCCACAAGCGCCTGTGGTGCCCCAAGGAAGCGGTTGTCCCCAGCCCCGAGGGCTGCCCTCCTTCCGGAGGCCCGAGGGGCTGAGCAGGAGGCTGAGGCGGTGCTAGGCCCCGCTGCCCGGCTGCTCCCGCGTGCGCAATGTCGACACGAGGGCTAACGTCGGCTCCTAGCGAAACGCTGTGGACTTCTGCACTAAATGCTTCCTTTTGGGTTGCCTGTGGAAAATTCCACTGGAAAGGATCCATTTTGATGGAAACTGTTTATAAACACTGCAACAAATTCATTTTTGATAAGAGAAAGTACGGGGGTGGAGTGATGCTCTGCTCAAAATGCTTCAGTTGATTCTACTCAGCAGAAGATCAACTAGCTCCACTAGTCAGAAAAAATGGATCTATTGTATTTGTCATTAAATATGGTTTCTGGGACCTTAACCCACTAATGAATCTGGAATAAAAATCAACTTTCTTTTATTTTTCATCCAAAACTAATAAGCAAATATAACTTTGAAAACACTGAGCTATACTGCTGGACAGCCTTAATTTTTCATTGCTTTGTTTTGACACTGTGTTGACAGTTAATCAAATGATCTACATTGGAAGGACTCAGCATAGCTTTTTAAATGCTTCAAGGTGATCAAAATGTTTTGGCTTGAACTTCATTATTTTTTTCACTATGTCTTGTTTTTCTGAAAAATCCATAAATGTTTTGGACCAAGCCATGTTAATGAAGTTCTAATGACTACAATTTAATGCCATTTGTTATATGCTTAAGAAAATGGGGTTATCAACTTTTAATGAGACTTTGCCTTCTCTGTAATGAAAGACCTTAAGTCACACCTGGAAAAGAAATTTCTAAATCTCTTGGATGATTCCAAAGATCTTATATTTCTATATGTATTTCCTGCTAGCAGGCTGATGATTGTGCATGCCCTATTAGAAATGAATGAGGGATCAGAGCAGGCGCAGCTGCAGCAATGGCATATTAACTTCTGGAAGATGAAAATACCAGATCGCTAGTGCTGATCACATCAGACCACAGTGTAGGGGTCGTTTATACTGCCCTAATGACTGCCTGAGCAAATGACGTGAAATGATCCATCCCTACAGCAGTGACCTCAAGTACTGGGAGAGCCCAAAAGGAGACAGAGTTCGCTGAGACGTCTCTTCCAAGTTTATTTCAGATGTGGTGGAGCATGAGGTCTTCTGCTTAGGATTTTATTATCTAGTCTGTTCTCTAAAATACTGTATTAAAAACAAACACTCGTCATCTGTTTCGAGACACAGAAACAGTCCTGTATTCCCTCCACCTTTATATAATGCATTCCAACCCCAAACATTGTTTTTTTTACTATCCCTGACGTCCTGTTTAGGATGAAGAATGACTCTCTGTTTGGCCTGGGTATAGTTATTTACAAGTGTTTGCAAAATGTCTGGGACCAAGAAGGAAAAGTGGGGGGAAGGGCCAAAGCGACTGAAGGTGGAAAGGACCATTAGCAATTGTTTATTTTATTTAAAGTAAAAGTTCATTATGGTGCTGTTTTAAGAAAATAAACCAATGTATTTTATTGCACATGCTTGGACCCAGTGCAGGCTATTTTGGCCAGAGGGCTGCAGTGGAAGGTGGGATTTCTTCCACAGATAACAGAGAGGCTAACCAGCCAGTTTGCCAGGTTAAACAGTGAGCTCAGCGCTGCAGAGGCACCCAGGACCAACGTTCGCCTTTCATCTTACACTTGTGTTTGCCTTTATGAAATTGGTAGTGACTGAACCTACGTGTGCGCCAGCTCCACCAGGAATTGCGCTGGGAATGGCAGCACCAAGCTGTGCTCCACGAGGGCTGTGTCACTGCCTCTGAGAGGGAAGGAACAGGCAGAAAAGCTGCATCTTGCTTTCCTTACTGCTAACCCATTAATATCCTGACTCTTGAAATTCTCCATTCTTCAAGCTTTTCTGGTTTTCCTGTCGAAATACGCACTCACTTTTCACTCCAGAGCATGATTTGAAAAGAAACATGTCCTCTACATCTGCCAATGTCCAAAAGTCCACAGGAATTATTTGTTTATTTAATTTGGGGGCCAGACCAACCCTAAAACTCTCTGTCTTCTGTGGTTCTGGGGGCCTTCCAGTCTTCTCTATCGTTCCTGTTTGCTCTGTCCTCTCTGCTCCCTGCCTGCTAATGATCCCTCTCCAGATACCTCCCCATCTTTTTAGTTTTCCTTTCTAGGAAGTAGTAGATAGAGTCACTCAGGCCAGGTTTTTCCTACTTTCACAACTCTGTAACATTTTTCAGACAGTAGAGTAGGTGGGGAAGAGAGTAAAAACAAGCAGTGGGGAATGAGGAAAAGGGCAGCCCTGCCTCCTCCAAGCTGCAGCTACAGATAAATCTTAAATTCCAGATTTGAGGCCAGAAGAGTGTATGTCTTAGTCAAAATTGTCTTTAAACTGTTTTTCCAACATATAAATTCGCTTTTCAATTTCCAGACAGAAAATCTAACTTTCCAAACATTTGATATCTTTAGAAAGCTCCTGTTTTTATAAGGTTGTATTTTCTGTCAGGACAATTTCTCAGTCACACAGTTTTGACTAGTGTTGCCTATACCCTGAGTATGTGCCTCAGTCAGACACTCAGGTTGCTAGTAGGCAGACTTTTGCGTCCTTTGGATCCTTTCCATAAAAATATTGAAAACATCTAAAGATTCTTTCAAGTTTTCAGCTCAGTGTAAGATATAATACTCTTTTTTGAAAGGCAGAGGAAATCAGAGTAACATTTGGCTTATTTGTGCTAGGATTTTTCCTGGCTGCTGATCTCTTCTAAAAACTCCACAAGAAAATACTTATGTTCCAGATTCAGCTTGAACATTCATTTTCAGTCTTGTCATCTTACTGCCTCATCCTGCTGTTTTATTTATATTTGCTTTATTTCTATTATTTCTTTGGGGCAGTGAGTTCATAACCAAAGTTAGCACATAGGCTGTAATGACAGAAAAACAGAACTAACGTTGTTATAGAAAACCAAAGCAGTTATTCAAGAGGAATAACCCATATAGTTTTATTGAGGCATACCTCTTCTCAACTTGCTGCAGTTTGACAAAGGCAAGTGCTGGTAGACTTCCAGGTATTTATATTGGCAAAATATACTTAATATGCAAGACAAAACAAAAATGTCAAGCATTTTCTGTGTATGGTCTGAATGAAGACCACAGTATTCTAACTTACTTAATTTGGAGAGAGAAACAGCATATTCTGGGGCAGTTTATTTTTATGTTACCATTTATTACTTACTAAAGAAATGGCTTTAGGCAGCCCAATTAGCTTGCAGCAATATAATATGTAGGATACAGAAAGAAAATGTTTCCCTTCCAGCAAGGAAGAGAGATTCCTTCTGGAGAGAAACACCTGAGCTACAGGTTGGTTTTTATTCTTTCAGAAGTCCTATTCCAAGTATCTTAGTCTAAGCTTGCCACATTGCATGTCGAATGTACAATCTGTGCATAATAAGCAAGCAGGTGATCTGGAGATCTTTTGGGTTCTGATCTACTTCTATTAGGCTCCTGCAGTACTGTGGGACTGTGCAGAATGTGTATTTTCCTAGTGGGCAGCAGCTGTCTATTAAACTTAAAAAAAAGAAAATTTCATCTCCAGGTCAGCAGTTTCAGCAGACACTCAGGGAAGGTGGTACCGCTGCTCTTTGAAATGAAAGGCTTTGGTCTGCCAGTGAATGCTCTCTTCCTGTGATGCTTTCATAGGTGAAGACCACCCCAGCTAAGAAGCTATGGGAGCTGGGGAGCTTTCTCAGCTCAGGGGTTTTATTCTCCTGACATGCCCCATTCATAGCAGGCATTTCAGCAATCTGGACTCATACACCTGCAGTGGGAAGAGAAAGAAACTGAGCCTGCTAAGGGGCATCTACCTGGCATCTACCATGGCCAGGGCATGGCCTGTGGTTCTGGGTGCAGCTGGCCCCAGAGCTGGAATCACAAGTGCAGCTAGGGAATCGCAGTGCTCCTGAGCACAAGAACACAGACATGCGGAAGTGTGGAAGGGGCCTCCAGCTGGAATCTGGCCATGGTGCTACACTGAGCACTTCGGCATTTGCATTAGTTGCTGCGGTATTTTTTAATAACTGCGGGTGATTTAACAGACCATCTGGATGACAGCAGCACTGGTACAGCTAGGTTCATGCCACACACATCATTGCCTATGATCTTCTAGTGCAGAAACCTTCCTATGGAAACCAAGATGGGAGTCATTTTGTGCCTCTTTTTATACTAGTATATTTGTACATGGTGCCAGACCTGTTCTTTGCATTCCCTGGTTACAAAAGTACTGTGTCTCCGACTTGCAATATTGTTCATTTGAGGCAGGGAACATGGGGAGATATGGTCAAAAAGCAAATGATGCACACCTGAATGACACGTTCCTATCTACCTCCTTGAAACCTCTCAGTGAGATGTGTTCATTCCTCTGCCTTTCTCAGTCAATTCACATGTATTTAGGAGCCTGGACTTCCATTCAGAGGAGAGATCTGTTCTAGAAGTTCAACTTTCTGCGTGAAAAGTAGAGTACAAAAAGTAGTTGCTTTTCACTAGGACTTTGCAATTGCATGTAGGATGTATTCAGAAAGTGCTGTCCCAATGCCCAAAGCCCAGCTGATGCCTCCTGGTGAATGCGATTTATTGCAAAACATTTGCACTTGAGGTGGGGACACACTGTACTGAAGAATCCGCTTTCAAAATGCTTCTCTTGCAATGATTATACAACTGTTTTCTAGTCCTTTCCTCTAATTACTCTTGTCTTTTGATAGGGACTATCAAGAGACTCGGAAACAATACATAGAAATGTCACTCGAGTTTATCTTAAGAGAATTTGGGATATTGGCTCAAGGAACTTTGCTGATTATTTTGGCTAGCCTTGGACATTTCTTCTGGCATATCTATAATTGCCTTAAGAGACATGTTCACGCTGAGCCAACTTTGGATACCGTATGCTCAACTACTTGGTTTTGGATACACGGCCAAGTTCTGCCCCCTGCCTTACTGAGATTGCCCCCAGCACAGTAAAAGTGTAATTTGTCCCTCAGCTCTCAGGTATTTAATTTCTTCATTATAACTTGCTTTCAGATTGTTTGTGTCCTGGATTCAGTTTTAAACTTCTGGGAGAGGTAGTTAGTATGAGGGAGAATGAGAAAAGGAAACTGTACAATATATCTAATAAATATGCGACATCTAATTTAAAAATTTACTTTCTTTCAATGAAAAGGGAAAAAAGCAGTGCAGCCATATTCCCTCTTTCCCTGAGATATTGGCCCAAGTCCTGGATCTACTGAAATTTATAGGGAGATGTAATTAATTAACTTTAATACCGGATTAGCTCATGGATTCAGTATATCACCATCCTGACATGAATGTAAAAAAGTCTTTGATTAATGATCCCAAGCTTGCCCAGGTATTTGAGGGCTTTTACTTACTAGGGACTGCTTTTTCTAGGATCCTATATCATCAGGACAGAAAGTGACTTCAAAGTCTATGTCTGGTATTCATTACTGGTGCTGCAGATGAGGTCTAGAGGCTGCAGCTTCGGCCCTGGTAGTTCAGCCCTGTTAGCTTGCTCACTAACTTCAGCAGGACCCAGATTTCATTCTGGTGCTTCGCTTGACAAACTTATTGAAAAAAAAAGAAATCCCATATGACCAAAGGTTACTGCACACTCTGAAGGAGTTAGGCAGAAAGCAATGCCTTGTCTTATCATCCACCCTAAGATAGAGAGGATCTCAGAGCTGGCGGAAAGTAGGAGGTAAGCCTGGTTATGGAAGAGAAGGGCAGACGTGAATGCAGGGGACTGTCACCATGTATAAAGTATCACTGCCACCCTCCAGATTTGGGCAAAAGCTCACAGCTGACTTTCTAATAAAGTTTATGGCAGGATGCTCCCACAGTTACTGGCCCACCCATGAACCTTACTCTCTCAGAGCTTGTAATGAGACAAGCCTGGAATTCATTTACACTGCTTTAAACCCAGCTAAATCTATAGCTAACAGCTAAATCTATCGCTAACTCCAGCTGCTTCCGAATCATGCCTCCAAGATGAGAGATACTCTACCCCTCGGAACAGAAACACAACTATTACCATCTTTTAACAAACAAAGCAGAACACAGCAGTCTTGAGGCTCACTCACAGGAACTGAGGTAGGGTTGTCCACTGAGGCTTTTGTTTCCTACAAAGGGTGACACTGTTCATAATAAGTTATTTTAATGGAAATGAATTCATATGCGACCACATTCTCCTCTGTCGAAGCCCATTGGCAACGGTAGGTGATAAGCAGTGCCTTACTGTAGAACTGGACCATACCATGTCACCCACCAAGCAATCCCCCTGTCTTTGCAGGCCGGGGAACTTTCAGGGGCAGGTTGGAGTCTTTTCTGAGACTGATCACAGAGATTTCCCTGCTTTGTGTCCTTCAGAGGCAGTGTTAACATTTCAAACAAATTGTTTGAGAGGTGCCTGGTTCTGGGAGATCTGCTTCCTGCCCTTGTCATTGCACCTGTGCAGCTCCTGGTAGAACCTCACTGCAGCCTAGATAATGGTGGATTATCCAGCTAATAGATACCAGGCTGGGTAGGTAGCCTATTAAGTAGGCTAACCGGGACCATTTCATCAACATGGCCTATGAGGTGGCCTTACCTGAGCATCCCCAAGGAAGCCCAGAGGTGGGCAAGGCTCAAAACCTCTTACATCAGGTTTTCTACTGAAGACAGAGCCATCTTCTTAGGTTTTGTAAACAAACCATGAGGTAGACGGGCCTGTGTGCCATAGCTACAGCTCAGTAAAATGATGAAGCTTTGGCAGTCAGTGGTTCGGACAGCGACAGAGATCTCAGGTTGGTTTCCCTACTGGGTTTAGCTTCGTTCTCTGAATGAAATCAGCAGATCACTTTCCCAGCTTGTTTTGGGCATGGTGAAGTTTTTATGGGGTTTCCTCTGATTAAACTGAATGGATTTTGCAGTCATCAGCATAGTCCAGAAGTGCTTTTCCAGGCTGGTGGGAATGTGTCAGGAAGCCACCCATAGGGTATCTTACATGTTGATGTTGATAAAGATTCATTTCAAATGAGCTCTCAGGGCCTGACTGCCTTCTCCAAAAAATGTAAATTGGGAGAGATTCTACAGAAACTGTAAATTGTATGGAACAAAGGAGAAGGGGGGGTCACTATTTAAATTACTCTTTAAATTTCACATCAGGATTCTAGTGCAATATGGAACATATAAGACCACTTCATTAGGAAGTCCTTAATTTGGTTAATTACATCTCTAAAATAATAAATTCCTTAATTGCATCTCTGAAATAATAAATTCCTTATGTGAAAAAACATTGTCTGATTCATTGTCAGGCATGTGGAACAGGTTCCCCTTTTGCATCCAAATGAAATAGCTTAATAGCCTGTTACAGACAGACCTGTGATGGCAAGTGGATTTGTTTAGTTCAAGTTGAGGTACTTCCTCTCCTAACTGTGGAGGGCAATGCTTCAAAATGAAGACTATGAAAACTAACCCAGGGCCTGAGTTTCCTTGTTCCTTTTTTTTTCCCCTCCATTCACTTCCACTGAGCTTTTAAGCAAACTAAGCAGCCTCCTGGCTGCTCTTAGGAAGGGGCTATGTAATTGTCTGGTGGGTGTAAATCAGCACAGTGTTGTGAGAGCTGTCAAATTGGCAAAATGCAAAGTCCCTCTATGTCTCCAAGTTCTGACCTGTCGTGATCAGTTCCCTCAATTCAAAGACTGACAGCAGCAAAAAAAAAAAAAGCTACTGGAAAATTTCAGGGACTCCAATAAGCCTTCAAAGTGTGGCTCTAATTCAGTAAGAATATTTTGGGGAACATTTGAGGGAACATTGATTCTGAATTTTGGAGCAACCCTGTCCTCAAATCAAACAACAAGTGCTTCCCTTCTTCCACTCCTCTTCTGCTCCCAACCAAACACTTTCATCTATTTCACTTTTAAGGATGATTCCATTTTAAAAATAATACCTAGCATATAAGCAACTTCCAGCATGTGTCAGGAAGAGATAAGTTGCCCCAAACCATGATGACCCACTAGGGTACCTTAAGCGGAGTCAAACTCTAGTCTACTCAGTCCTTATTAGGATCTTTCGCTGCATCTCTCTCACTTCCTTTTGGCATTTGCTCTGTAAACTGAACAGCACCTGAGCTGGACCCTTGAACCTCACCAGTCTTTGCGGAGTTCAAATCAAGTTCAAGTGTTCTCGTTAAAATGTGCCCTTCCTCTCTGTCATTAGATAGCTGCAAACAGATGACTGGAGCTTCCTGGCTGGGAAAGACTGGTCAATGGCCTTATATCCAAGGGGTGAAACATCCCTGCTGTGAAACAAATCTTGACTGAAGTGGTCTATGCAAGGACATCTGTTAAGCTGGAGCAGAAGCAGCTGCATTAAGACTTTAACTCTTCTCTCCATGGTCTTGTGGGAAAGGAAAGTCCTCCAAAGTTGGTATCTGGATCTCTGACCTTCTGTTCAGGCCTGATGTATCTGACTGGCTCTTTGCCTGTTAGCACCCAGGATGGTGAGCACACATTAACTGTTTCCTGGAGTGAGATTTCTTCTCATTGGAGGAGCACAGGAAACTGAAGGCAAAGAAGGAGGAAGAGGGGCTTAGAGAATAACCGAGCTGGTAAAAAAAGAATTTGGGTTATCCCAAAATGAAAAGAAATGCATTTTTTGCTCAGAAATGTGCTGACCTCTCTTGTCATACTGTATTTTGTCTGCCCAGAAGCACTAACTCCATTCATTTTTTGGCACTCCTCTTTCTTTAAAGAAATGAAGCATCAGTTTCTGTGATCCCATGTTTGTTTTAGAATGGGAAATGAAAACCTATCTCCTTCGAAAACAAAAGCCAAATATTTTGCAACCTTCTCATGTTCGTGGGGTTTTTTTTTAGTTTTTTTTTTAGCCAAAACTGAATACAGCTCTACCTCTGGCATTGCTTGCCCTGGCACATTTTTCAGGAAATGATGGCTACAGAAGCTTGGATCTGAATCTCTGAGCCAGGCTCCACTTGAGATTGAGTTTATGTTGTTCCCATTGCCTCTTTGCTTTCTGTTTCAAAAGAGAGATGCATACAAGCTTGGCCTACAGAGGAGCAAGTTCCAGCCCAAACCCTTCATAAACATTTAAGTCATTTAGGAAAGTAAAAGATCTGGTATCAGTTAAAAGGACAGGGGAGGTGTTTTACATCCAACTTAAGAGGTGTTGGATAATTCTAATCCCAGGCTTGTTTTTCCTTTTTTGCCCTTAACCATGCAAGGCAATCCTAACAGACCAAGATTTATCAGAAATCTCTTCAACTCCAAGCCTATGCTGTTACAAGTTTGTGTGAAGAAACTTATCTCCACTAATTAGAGCTGTAATAGTCTCACTGTGACTTCTGAACAAGGAGCAGAGTAATTGTGTAGCATGCTCAGCAGTGAAGTGCTAAAATCTCCCCTTCCAAAGGGATTACTGTACCCTTTGCAGAACCAGATTCATTTCTGCCCTGCCAGCTCACATGCTCAGATGTCTGCTGGGGCTGCAGTTCCATGAGTAGCTCATGATGACAGGAGCTGGGGCTACCACTGAAAGCAGCAGTCCCAGCTTCATCTTCCCTCCCTACAACACTGGAGTTGCAATAACAAAACAAAATTATCAAATGGCTGTTACTTTGCTAACCCAGACCGGCTGTGTTTCCTTCGGGAGCAGGGAAGCCTGAGAGTGCTGGGGAACAACAGCCCCACAGGAAGATTTGCCTTCTAGTCGCTGATGTAACCCTTCATTAAAGCACCAAAGGTTCGTCTCCCTGCCTAAACAGCCTGCAAGTATTTTTATGGTAGTAGCAGCACTGATGAAGCTATGATGAAAGGATATAGGCCAGTCAAGGTTTGTAGGGACAGATAACATCTTTTATTAGACTAGGTAATATGTTGGAAAAAAAGACACACACTTTTGGAAGTAATACTACCCTTTATTACCTCAGTGTCCCCCCCTCCCTAATGGCCCCTTACCATCCGCCATCTAAAACAATAAATATTTATAAAGTGGAAGGAAACCTGACCCTCTGGGGCAGGTAAGAGACAAAAGTTTGTGTCTGACTCCTGATCCCCGCACCCCTCCCACCGACATCGTAAGAAATCTCCAAAAGCTCAAGGGCATTACATGGCCCCCGCCTGCTCTGCTGCTCTGTGCCAGGAACAACAACAAGGAGCAAACCCTCTCCCAGCAGCATCCGTGCTGAGCAACTCTGGCTATGGTCCCTGGGCTGGCCCCTCTGCGCCCTCCGCCAGCATCTCCTGGCTCACAGAGAAGCTACTGGCAGCTGGAAATGGCCGTCTCATAATGTGCCCAGTGTGCACGCAAGGGCTGCTTGGTTACCTACCAGGAAAGTCTTTCTGGGACACGGCTACAGAGCAGCAGAGAGATTTGCCTGAGGTTCTTGCAAGATCTACTCTATCAAAGGGATTCAAGCAGTTGGTTGAACTCAAGAATGACTTTTGCGACAAATCCCTTACTTTGCCTCAGGGCAGGGAGATGAACTGAGCAAAGGCATTGTCAGCTTCTTTCCTGGGAACCCGTTTGCATTTCAGGGCTGGCAGCTTCCCTGCCACGTCCTTGCAGGCCAGTTACAGCTCTGCAGTTCTGCTTTGGCTTCTGATATGGGGCCAAGGAGCAGGTCTGGGTGCTCGATGACTGGTGGCTGGGCACTTTCCACCTGACTATCCTTCACCTAGGAAAGGGAATGTGAAAACACTAAGAAGGGTTTTTGCTTGAGCTTTTTATGACTGTAACCAAAGTGAAGTGTCCCCTGGTCTGTGCTTTAGCCATCAAACCCTCTCCCAGAGCAACACAAGGCGAGCAGGTTTCTCACAGGCCAGGATCCTCTCTCCCAGTGAATTGCCCACAGCTTTTCAGGAGCAGGTCCAAGCAGCACCTTCTCAGAGGTAGCAAGGAGAGAAGCAGGGAGGAAGGGGACCACTGTGGGTCTAGGCAACACTCCCAGAAGAATATAATAGAGACCAGACCTTGAGTAATTTGCTTAGACTAGGAATAACACTTAACAAGGATGGTGCAGAGTCTAAGGTGATAGATGTGAAAGGGAATACACATAGCTTAAATTAAATCAATACAAGTATTTTGAGGGCAGGGAACACCCTTCTTTCATGCTGATAGGGACAAGGAGGCTGCCAAACCTCTTCAGGAAGGACTTTCAGCTGCCTGAGCAAACATGTGCCATGTTATCTTGATATTATTTCATACCATGCAATCACTTCCATGCTATGAGTGTTGCCTAGGATACAAATTATGCAGGAACACTGCTCAAATCAGGGAATATTGTCCCATTTCAGGAGACAGGATGCAGTAGATATACATGAGGACAGGTCACCCAGCTTCTGTTTGTAAAGACAGTCATCATAAAAAGGTTTTTCCTCTCTACAGATCATCTTGAGCTGACTGGAAAACTATTAGCAGAAGCTGGTTTAAAGTGAAGGGTCTTTTTGGGAGGGAGGAGGAAGAGGTTGTGAAAACATGTCAATTTAAACTTGTTTTCAGTAGTGTCAGTGTTTCTTTTTAGCTCTGTTGATTTGATTCATATCAGCTATTTGATTATATTACAAATCTAGATTAATTTCATATTAGTGTTTTAGGTTATGTTGATGTTATTTAAGCTGTACAGTGATTTACAACAAAAACAGCTACCTGCCCCCTCTTGGGATGTTATCATTACCCTGAGTTCTTTCAGTCATCAGTTTTAATTCTTCTGGTTCTTTAACTGAAATGTCCATTTTTGGGGCAGTGATTATGTTTGTTTCCCTGCCAGTTGGCACTGTTTAAACTGTAAAACTCAGGCTCTATCTGGTCATTTGCTTGTAGAGTTTCATGGTGTTCTTCATGAAGAAGTGGGACATCACTAAGACCTGTCATTTTGCCCTTGCAGCTCCCAGGGTGATGGCAGATGCTGTTTGTGTTGCTTTTGAATGAGAGAGTAATGCACAAGAGATGTGCCATCAAATTGCAGAATTAATTCCACCAGAATAGTCTTAGACAAAGAAATTCAGTAATATCTGAAAAGAAATGAATTTCTGCATAAGTAACAAGCATATCCAGAATTATAAAAAAAAAAATGCAAAATTGTTTTAAAGGTGTATTAAAACCTCTGCTTTCAGAGATGAGACTAATTTTTAATAGCACATGTAAGGAAACCACCTTCACAGAAGAATATTTCATCACCTCCTATTTTGGAGAGGTTTGTAATATCTTGCCTGTCTTTATACACTGTCTTGTCTGTATTCTTACAGTAAGTCAGATTTCTATTCTGTAAATTGTAGCAAACATTGAGATAAAATATTTGGCAGTATTTGAAAAAGAGCAGATATCTCTACATATGACAATAATCCTGAACCTTGCAGAATTCAACCCTCCCCTTTCAGGCGTGCAATTCTCCACCAGCTATATCAAAATCTTCATATATACATGCTTTTAAAGAGTTAAAGATTCCCTAAAGAGGCTTAAATATGGTGTGTTTATTTGCAGATCCCCCACCGCAGAACCAGTTTAAGATTAGGGTATTGCTGACTGAAATAGAATTTCATTTTTTGCATGACATTCCCCAAACATCAGCCAGCTTAGTGGAAACACTAATTTATATCCATGGGCTTTGGCCTATAAAAACTTGTGATCAAATGACCTGCAAGATTTTCCAGTGCATTTTCTCTGCCAATGCTGCATTTCTCCTCTCGCAGAGCTCTTGTGCTGATAGACCTTATACTATTTTACATTATCTCTTATGTCATCTGACCGGTGTAATTGGAGTTGACTGGGTCTCTGATCTATTGAGATGACACATCTCTGTCTTCACACCTCTCTTGGCCACAGTAGCTGCTAAAAAGAGCCCTTGGGACAACTGATATTCTTGACTGCCAGCTCAAACATGTCAGCTGGAAGGAAGCCTGTTTCGCAAATGACATCCCCTCCCCGACAAGGCTTTTGGCAGTCACCCTGCTGCCATGTCCACTCACGAACATCTGGCCAGCAGATCACACAGAAGCAGTGCTCTCCAAGACCCCTGTTACTGGCTACCCTATCCCTATCCCTAACAGCAGAGCCATCCTTGCCTACTGATGCACCCAGTGTGTCCCTGCTCCTATCTGGGTTGGGATCAAGGGCTTAGCAAGGCACAGAGACACCCAGGAGGGTCCATCACCACTAGCTGCCCACGCTGCAGACTGCCATGCACTGCAGCCATGTGGTTCCCAGGGCTCTTGTTCTGGCCCAGCATCGACAGCCACTTAACATTTTATAGTGGAAAGATGACATTGGGCCAAGCTCTGCTCCTGGTGGGGTTGGCAAAAAGCCCAAGTAACTGAAGTGAAGTCACAACAGCCATTCCTGTGTGGCTGGGGAGTAGGGTTTAATGCCTGGGCTTGTGTCCTTATGACAGAGAAATTTCTAGCTTTGTATCCTCACCAAGAAAAACAAGATACAAAGGAATTAATATCCCTTTCCAGGTGGCTAATGAAAAGCAAAAATGCCTTGGATATCATAGCTCTCAGCCAAGCTGCATTTAAACAATTATGTAGCAACAAAAAAGTCTGCTCAGAGTCCTCACCACAGGCTTTTCTCCAGAGCCCTCTCCCTGCTGAGGCTCTAAGCCTCCCCTGCTTCTCCTCGCCTTCATTAAAACTGGAGTCCATCTGCTCCATCCAGCGCTGCTGCAGCTTGGGGACTCTCACATCACTCTCGTCTCGGCTAGAGAAGAGCCGGAGCTGCAGATTTTTGGACACAGCTGCCCCTGTTTGCTCCCAGTTGCGGATTTATGGGAGGAGCGAGGAAGCCTCCTCAACTTTGCCCCAGTTTCCTAGCAAATGGCAAGCGCTCCACCCGGAGCCGGCTGCCTCATGTGCCGGCTCCTCGCCCCTCTCTGCTGGGAAGTGCTGCACTGCGGCTGGGTCCCATCCCTGCTCTCCACGCTGATGGATCGCTCTGCCAGCCTTGGGGAGCCAGGACTGTCCATGGCGCCATGGGCAAACGGGGTGTGGAGGTTTCCTAGCAATGGGAGCGCTCACAGCAAAGGCAGCAGCTCTCCTCAGGGCCAGCCGAGGCGAGAGACCATCCTGCAGGGAGCACATGGTGCAGGGCGGCATGGATAGCTCAAAGTCCCTACTCGAGGTCTGGAGATCTGCCTGAGGCTCAGCACGTTCCTGCCTTCACCAGAAGCTTGGGTGTGGGGCATGGTGTCCCCCATAGGTCTCTGATTCGGGGAGCTAACCCTGCAGCCCACGCTTCTAGACCCTGCTCTTCAGGAGGGCGTAAAATGGGGGCGGGAGGGGGTGGAACCAAGGAGAGAATGAGTCTGAGAACTTGCTGCAAAGCAGATGTCTGGGAATCATTACGAGAGCACTCTCAGTATTTCTGGAGCAGCTGAAAGTTTTACTGCCAGCGGCGCTTGGCTGCCAACCTCCCATTGCTGTATAAATTATGGTAATGCGCTTTGCTACCCCTTCTCCACACATTCTCCTCCTCCCAGAGGGGATGGACTCTCTTTGGCAGCCCCAAAACTCTTGTTACATGTAAGGAGCATCAATTGGCAGCGAGGACGGGGACTGAACAGAAGAGGGAGAGGGGGGAAAGTACCTCTCCGAACTAGTAAAGTCTAGTGATGGGCCCCTGTGGGGGAGTTTTGGGCTCACTACATAGCTATGTTGGGTGCATTTAATAGGCAGCACTTGTGGTTCATGAGCACTGAACATTGATAGGGAACAAAGAGTTGGAACCATAGGAAAAAAGGAATGAGGCTCTTTCCTTGCAGTAGCACTGACAGGAGTCCATCAACTAGAGTTCCCGGTAGAGAAGTCCAAGCAGCATCTGTTCTTTGCCACGACTCACCCCTTATCTTTGCACACAGCCGTTCCGAAGCCCTTTGATCCCTCAAGAAGGCCTGTCTCAGCTTTGTGCAAAGGATCCTGATCCCAGACTGAAATCAACCACTTCCCTCATTTTGCATTAGAGTTCTTTCTGCATTGTGCCCCAACAAAGAGCTGTTTGCAATTCTCAACACTGTAGCATCTTCCTAACATCCTACTGAGTTATAATAACACAAATCCAGTATGTAAAGTCTTTGTGGCTGTGGAAATATTCCTTGCTGAAAAATAATGCAGCGAAGTTCCTTGCTCTTCAGTACTACTCCTGAGAGTGCACATGGAGACTGCTCAAGTATCCTAGAGGTGCATTTCTTCTTTTAGCAGTGATGTCCCCCCACTTAATTAGTATATGAGAAAATACTGTTTTTTTCACCTATACAGCAGCCACATACCTTGAAGGAGTGTTTCCTATGTCCAAAGATAGTATAAAACCACAATGTTTAAATCATGCCTTGCAGAGGATAGGGAGCTAGTCTGATTTCCAGACCCAGCCTCAACATAGAAATGTTCTAAATGTCCATGGATTAAAAATGCCCAGTCAGCTCCAGCAACTTTTAATGCACATATATAGGTCTGTCAAGCACGTGATATTTCTAACATCAGCCCTATTGGGTATGTAGAGATCTAGTGTCAGAGCAGAACCTGGCAGATCCACTGGTCTCCATGGCAAACACCAAGATAACAACAAACCAGTGGCAGGGCTAACCCTGAAATCTCTTTTCACAGTAGCCTCTCTCCCTGGTTCAGCAGCAGGGCGCTGTGCGTGGATTTTCCTCCCCCAGCCAGCCAGGTTGGAAAGCTGGGCCCCTGGCTCTCTAGGACACAGCCCTGTTGGATTTCAGCACACTCTGGCATGAGTAAAAGGCAAGTGATCACTCTTCTGACTTACTCAGAAATGAGAAGCAGGCACAAGCAGGCCTACACCAGCCAAGAAACATTTCTCTGTAAACCTCCCCGTGCCTTTTTGGTGGGATTAGTAACAGCACAGAACTGTTTTGTAACACAAATACTCATGTATTCATTTGGCTGCTTTCAAGCATGGAAATATGTAGGAGGTTTCATTACCCACAGAGAAAAGCAGACTCAGGGAAATTACTGGACCTCTTTCAGATCAAAATGGTGTTGTGCAGCAAAAAGATAAACTTCATGCCAAAGCATTTCCTAAAGAAAGCTTTATTATACCAAGGCACGGTTCTCAGAGGCCTTTCATGTTCTTTGTAGTAGAAAGTCATGGACTGACATCCAAAATTACTTGTACTCTAGAATTGTACTACTTTTCTTTTGTTGTTTTGTTATAAAACCTCAACTTTCCTAAATCTCTTTAACAAAAGTTCTCAAGGGGCCCAATGAGAGAAGACGGAAGAAGCCAGCCAAGTGCAGCATTCCAGGCCCAGCTCCCTGTTCACACAGAGAGTTAGAAACTCAGGTTAAAGGTCTGGCTTAAACCAACTGAGTCAGGCAGATACAGAGTTATATGTTCAAGGATCTATAACACCCTTCCCAACCCCCTACCATCCCTTTGCCAAGCCCATCCTTGCAGGCAGCTAGCTAGTTTCTCAGCACAGTATATTCCTTACTCCAAATGCTAAAAAATAGTGTTTTCTGTTGAGGCTATGTGAGCAACTCAATAGTTCAACATACATTGGCATTTGCAGTTAAGGAAGCTATGGTAGCAGCACTGATCAGAGCACTAGTTCTGTTTCATTTTTTTAAATGTTTTTTACATCTTTTCAAATTCAAATAAAAAAAGCAACAAAAGAAATCCACAAGATTTTTTGAGGTGATAAAAGGGTTAATTATTTAGTCAAATACAACTCAGACCTGACACTGTCATGAAGCTTCATGGGCCCTATCCATAGGTATGAAAATCTCAAGGAATGAACAGGCATTGATTTTCAGAGAAATTGATGTCAGTAGTGACTGAGGCCTACCAAGAGCAAACTTGCAGGAGAGCTATAGAAGCCTGTGCAGAACAAGAGATATCCATGCCTACAGAAAAGGATTGATAACGATCAATATTGATAATTATTTATACTGATCGATTTCAACCCCTATCAATAGCTATGGAATTTGATAGGCATTAATAGCGATCAATATCAAGAGAGATCCATGTTGATAGCGGTTGATGCCTACCAAGAGCAAACTTGGTCCAAGGGTGCAAGCAGAGGTGCCTGTGGAGATGGAGAGGTACTGATGCCTCTTAATCAGGCTGGATACGTGTAGAAGTCATTCCCTAGCAAAACATCCAGTTGTAGATACTTAGCATCTTGATACTGCGAACAGATGATCAACTTTGATAGTTGTCCTTGAGTAACAAGAGTAAAATTAGTGCAAGAACAAACGCTACAGATCCCAGGCAAGATCAAGAGTTATCAGTGGTCTGAGAGCAAAACTAGCTTTTGCTCTTGTGGTTTTTTTTTTTAGTAAAACTTAAAAGCAAAAACAAAAATAAAGAATACATAAAATATAAAATAAAATATAAAATAAAACATAAAACTTCCTCATTTTGATTGAGTTCCCTGAAGAGTGTCCCTGATCTCCCCAAAGGCACTGTGTTATTTCCTCCTGGTTACCCTTCAAATGAGTGTCACAGGCCGTGGGGGGCAGCTTGCCTGTGTGTGCAGTGTGGGTGTGTGGATCAGCTGCTCCACTGATCTTTCTTGATCAAACATCAGTCAACTTGATCAGTCATTTGACTGATGAAAAAAATAGAGTATTTCAGATAACCTCGGAGACCTGTTTTAGCTATAACCTACCCCTGGTGAGATTCACCAGTCTAACATAGGCTGTGTCTTCTGGCTCTGTTTTTCTGGTACTTATTTACTCCCTGTACCTTCTCCTGACAGGAAAGTTGTACTCAACAACATATCTTATTTACATATCTCTTTTTCCCAAACAGCCATCATTTCTTCCCCACCTCACTGAACCTCAGTTTTTTCACTCACTCCATTTAAAAGTGTGTCCCCTACCCTGTTTTCCTTCTATTCTCTCCCCACTTGAATTCTGCCCATACCTCATTATTTTTCTGTAACTAGGGAAGGAAAATGTTCTGTGGCTGCACTGAGAGCCACTGGGGAATTCAATCTGCATGGAACACACCCTGCAAAAGCAAGCGTTGTGCTAGGGAAGAGGCTGGGGTTCATTTCAGATTTGAGAATCTTCAGAATACAGTAGTGTGCAAGGGAAGGCAAGGAGGTCACAAGCAGTGGCAATGTTGTGTCCATCACTTTGCTTTCATATGAAAATCCTCTCCTCTTGCTGGAACACAGGCTGGCACACTGCAACCCAGGAGAGAAATAATCTGTCCTCAGATATCTGTGTTTTCCTATTGTTCGTCAAAACACATTTCCCTTCTCTGGCTGCCTGGGCCTAAATAAAGCATACTTAAAAATACACACAATGCGAATTGCACATGTTGAAGCTGTATTAGGTCATGCCACGTGGCTCTCCTGCAGCAACAAGGCTGTCACTATTCTCGAGAGTCGTCTCCAGGTCTAGTTTCCCCCACTCTCCTGCCTGGCGCCTTCCTTTTGCTTGCAGAGATGGACATTATGTTACCACAGCCACGTGGGCGCCGGAGAAAGGTAGCTAAATACACAAAAAGAACAGGAAAGGAGAAAGAAAGACGGGGGATATATGAGCGCATGAACTGCCTAGCAATTCTTCTGGGAGCCTTGTTTCAGTTAGGGGGCTTTCTTGAATGGCTATGTCTAAGTTGGTTGTCTAATACACAGGTGTAAAACCCTCTGCAAGAACATATAAGGTATGAAAGACAACTCATGTATCCCTCAGGACTGCAACCAATAGCTGCTTTTGCAACCTCCTTTTGACCATTTAAGTCATTGGGCTTCTCTCCTAAGAAACATCAAAGAAAATGTTCTCTTTTTGTTTTCGATGAAGGGAATGCTAGGAAGATGGTTTTCTCATATATTCAACATGCGTTCAGACCCTACAGTGGTACCTGCTACCTTGTCTCTCACAACTTACATAAAATTCAGCATCAGAAGCAAAGAGAAAAACAGCAGTGAGAAACTGAGAAGAAATTTTGCATGTAGACAGAAGATGATTGCCTGTGTTGCAGGACAGAACTGATTTCCAGTGGTTCTGGGGAGTGACAGATGAGAGAGGGCATTGCAGATGGGGCTTTCAGAGGTTTGGGTTTCCCGTTGATTCTACAAAACCAGGTTTTGTCTGATCCGGCAAATGAAACGCTGTCAAAATTTTTGATGAAATGAAAAAATGTGAAAAAAACCTGCTTGTAGTCGAGCCACATAGTTTGAAAGATTTTTGTAATTAAAAAATTACCTTTAAGCCTCTACTAATACTTAATCTGATAATGCAAAAGAAATAAGGTATTTCAAAGCTGATACTTCTCATCTTAGCTCAAGCGCCTGGTAGAATAGCTGGACCTCACTACACCATAACAGCCTAAGAAAATCTTTGTATTCATTACTTGTACTTTGTTTATACTTTTGCTAGCCAGTACACATTTTTTTGCCCTCAAGACAAAAGCATTTTGAGTTATTGCTTAGTATTTATATCAATTTAATGCTGCTTTTATAAGGTATCTCTCCAGCTGGGCTGCAGCAGTACATGTAGAAGAGAAAAGTCAGAGAAACTTGTCAAGCTGTTTTATGTTCCCCGTGTCCTCAGAAAGCAGCTGATACCTGCACCTGGCTTTTAAAACTTTTATCATTGTTTCAGCACTCCTACTTGATGTTCACATTTCTCGCCACCTCCTACATGTCTGGTCTCATCAAAGTTTAATACCACAAACCAGCTGATATGTGCAGCCCATTCACAAGCGCTGCGGTTCTTGCATTCCGGAAATGTTCCCGGATTGCAAACTCCTGCCTCCCCTATCATTTACTTTATTAATGTTCTGACATTAAGAGTTTTTATTTTGGGGAGTCTTTGAATCTCTCTCTCTTAGTTTTTTTGTATGATTTTTCATTTCCAGAGAACTTTCAAACTCTGCTTGGCAATAACATCTAGAAATATTTCAGAGCTACTCACCCACCACTAAACATTTCTGTGACCCAGGCACTGATTGGACAAACTGTCTTTCAGTGCCTCATTTGAGCAATGAGAATAGTAATTCTCTGGCTGATGGACAATCCTCTAAAATGTATGTTAATCCTATACCAAAACTCTTCCTTCTTGTACACCCAGTCTGTCCTCCCTGATTTACATACAGTCGCATTAACAACTTTTGCTGAAAACAATATTGTTGATGTTTTCTAGAGCTGGCCCTGATTTATACTTAACTCAAAGTACACTTAATCCAATGCCAAATTTTTCTCTTGCACTGCTCCTCTGCTGCAATCAGAGCAGCAGATCAGGCATTTATTGAAAAGCGTAGCACTGTGTAAACCTCATACTAGGTTCATACGAAGGCATTAGCACAGAGAGGGCAGCTGTCTAATGACAGAGCTTGTGCTGCAGCATTTGGCATCAGGACGGTCTGGGCAGAGGGCATCGCACTGGGACTAGGAAAACCTGATTTCAATTCCTTACTGAGCAGTCACAGACTTCCTTCCTTTGGCTAAATCACTTAGTCTGGCGCGTGCTTCAATTCCCCATCCGTGCAGAGTGGATAATGTTTTCCCCCAACACCACAGAATGTGGTTGGCTAAATCTTTGCTGGTCCAGGGCTTTTTAATATTACAGAGCTATCACTGGACCACAGGGCTACAGGCCCACAGAACCTGTGGGACCATTTCAATGAAATACCTGTGTTGCTTGTAAAATTTAAGAGTTCTTAAATACCACAGACTGATAACTTGATGCTTCTGACTGTCGCACACAAATGTCAGGTTTCTCAAGACCTGAGAAACCACTAAGTAGTGCAAGAGGGAGGGAAATCTCTATCAGAAAACAAAGACCTCATTGAGTTTCTATCTTCAGTTTCCTGCGGAGCCACTTAGCTTAAACAGACAGATGCAGAGGTCTGTGAAGGCAAGAAGAAACCATATAAATATTTAGGGCTTAATTTTCACATTAACACCTCCTTCTGCCCCACAGAGATCCACTTTCTCCGATTTGTATGAATCATTAGTACACAGCATTAATTACCACATGCTGCTTGATTGCTGGTGCTGCATCAAATACAGAGCTTCTGAATAGCTAAAGGACCTGATGCCTGGTCCCATGGGCATCAGCAGCATCCGTCTGTCAGCTTATATAGGAAGTACCCATGGGAATGGATAATATACAGGAGAAAGATGAGCAAGACATGGGATCCTCAGAATCCCTTTCCTGGTCAGACCTGCAATGCAATCCTGGAATTATTGTTAGGACTGGGGTATTTTTTTGTAATTCTACCTTATTAAGTACAACTTCAGCCTCTTCCCCATAACGTATACCAAAAGTTTCAGCCTCTCGGCCTTAAAGCATTATGCATTATGCAATTATGTATTACGCATAAAGCATAATCCTCTGAGTGACCTGTATTTTCCTTAGAATGTGATATTTCTCCTCTTATTGTGCCTGTCATGGCTTTGCCTGCACTGCCCATTAATTAGCAACGGTGCCTGCAAAGCTGGGTCTTTATTCATCGCGTTAAAACAGAGCCCTCTAATGTGTTTTGATCTCTCCTTGTGTTTCTGTGCAAGAAGCATGAGGGGAAAGTGGCAGAAAAAGATGTTCGGGGTGGGGGGATGATGGGTGCAACCAATATAAAAGTCTTCATTTAACATCATTTGAATGTAAATTGTAGTGAAACATGTTAGTGACAGAGGGGAGGTTATGATTGATCAGATATGAGTCTTTGAATAGCTTGCCAAAGCAACCCCCTTCTAGGTCCTCTCCTCTCCTCTCCTCTCCTCTCCTCTCCTCTCCTCTCCTCTCCTCTCCTCTCCTCTCCTCTCC
>JAWLRI010000060.1:859394-921853 GCA_034781795.1 Crypturellus tataupa | reverse complement strand
TCTGCTCTCCTCTCCTCTCCTCTCCTCTCCTCTCCTCTCCTCTCCTCTCCTCTCCTCTCCTCTCCTCTCCTCTCCTCATTCATTCCATCTCTCCACATTTGGCCAGTTGACCTACACAGTCATGTTTGCTACCAGGGAGTCACTAAACTAAGCTCCCCAGAGCAGGAGCAGAAACATGGGATAGAAAAGGAAACTTCAGGATATCAAAGACACTCAAGCACAGGGCGACCTTCAAGAATTCCCTTCCAGAAATAATGAACAAACAAACTGGTATTGAAGGTGAAGAAAGAAAGTGAGAGAGATCTGAGAATATTTCTGCTAGGGAAGGAAAAAATGTGGTCCTGTGAAAATGGAATCAAGTAACAAGCCTCTTTCACAGCTAAAAGACCAAAGCTAAACAGTTCTGGAATAATTTTGCTTCCATTCATTTTTGGTTGCAGACTTTGAGTTCAGACCAGATCTTGAGCTCAATTCTGGCAGGAAATGTTCTGGAGTTTCATGCGGTAGAGAAATTCTGTTCCATTAAGCAAGCCGATATGCTGAAGACAGTATGAAAAATGAAAACATCAAATTTGGAATGCAAATTTTTGAGAAAGTAGGGTTATAAATTTCAGGTTTTGAACAAAATATAGCTCATTTTTGCTTTTCTCAGACTAATAATGTCAGTTATTGGGCTGACATTAATATATATATACATATATATACATATAATTTTTAATTCCCTCTGGAAGAATTCAGAAAGAGTAGGTGTTTAAATTAGAGGAATTGTTACAAAGAAAATTTTGAAGAGCTGTCCATGTAAAGAGTGAGGGAAATTTGCTAATTTACAAGAGTTGCCATATGGCTGTCTTGCTGCACAGAATGGGCAAAAAAGCCGCAAATAAGATCTCACCCACTGTTTGCTTGAACTTAGAAACCTTATTGGCTCAAAATCCTTTCCTAGAAACTACTGTGCATCCTCTGCATTCGTTACGCTCAAATATATTGCCTGTCCTGAGAAGGCTCAATTTCTTTTGAGGGGCTGATCTCTTGAGTGCTGATGTCATGCAGAGATTAATTCTAAAATCCTTCATTTTTCACACTTTCAGTAAGGAATAAATTCTTGGGATTTATTAGTCATCATGCAGGAGTGATTCAGGGCTCACCACTAAAATCTTCTGTATTTGCATGTGTGTAGATTAGATCAGGGCTTAGACTTTGAGTGTTCTTGTTTAGGTCCTTTTATGGCACTGGAAAATGTATCTGCCACAGTTTCAAATCTATTGTCCAGCTACTGCATGAAGTGTCAGATTCCTAAATTCCACAGTCACCTATTTTTCCGCTGTTTTTCTGCCATCAAAATCTTGTTGCTGGACCATGTTTAATACATGTCCTGTAGCTCTAGCTTGCACCAAAGCAAAAGAGATGCCAGGTGTGATTCTTAAAAGAGATAAAGCAAACTCTTAAGAAATTCAGAGATAACATAAGGTATCCACT
The DNA here is from genome assembly GCA_034781795.1 of Crypturellus tataupa. Taxonomy (NCBI): domain Eukaryota; kingdom Metazoa; phylum Chordata; class Aves; order Tinamiformes; family Tinamidae; genus Crypturellus; species Crypturellus tataupa. The sequence goes on along the minus strand of JAWLRI010000060.1, from coordinate 920,377 downwards.
ATGGATTTTCTACTTTATGGGACCTTTATCAAGGACAATATATTGAACTAGAAGACTCTACTATGTAAATTCCTAAAAAAACCCCTACATACCCGGAAGACTTGCAGGAAGCTAAAACCTGGCCCTGCAGAGGCCTACACATGCAAGCCATCAAATTGTCTGCAGCATCATTTTTCTAAGGAAACTGCATGCATGTGATCTGAAGTCATGGCTCTAAATCATTAAAAAGCTCTAATCCTGATCACACATATGTTTATGAGATATACAGTTAAAATGGGACTGTGTCTGAAGAAAGCTGTGTGATTCACAGTTGTGCATGAAATTTTTGAGTAGAGAAAAATTTCAAATTTCCAATGATCAGTTGTAATAAAATGCAGTAAAATGTAATGTGCTACAGTCCAAACATGGAAGCTGGCATGTAACATAAAACCTACCTACTCTATTCAATAAAGTCAAAAACACCTTATCAAATTTTGACCCAGCAACAAATACATAATGAGATAACAAATAACTTGTTCCTGGAGAAAGGCTCAGCACTGATTTACATCTAGCAACCCAAATAAATACAGAAAGCCTACCAGAGTTGCCCATGTAAATCTTAACCACCTCATATGGTTTCATTCTATGAAGTGAAAAATACAAGGAAGAAGGTGTTTTTACTCTGTGAATGAACTATTCAGGAAAAATGTTATTTATTGAACTCTGTGGGAGGGAAATTAATTTAAGAAGTTATAAACATGATGAATTATAGCTAATATCTTGGAGGAATAAAACAGAAAGTAAAAAAAAAAAAAAAAAAAAAAAAAAAAGGTCCCTTTTTCATTTAAACAACAACTGGGGCTCTGCGATATTAAATACAGACTTCTACCTGCTAGGAACTGGGTGACAAGCAATTTCTGAGGCTACTGATGATTAACCAGAGTGGGCACCATCTCACAAATCAGCATCCTGAATGCTTTGTGTGTTCAGCCCTCATGGGGATTCATGGGACAGTGTCAGGTAATAATTTCAGCCTAGAGATAGTTTGTGAACTATTTGCTTTCCCTGATTACTAGTCATAAAGTGCAGATCACCTAAGAAACCTGGCAGTGTCCCTGCTCCAATAAGCGAATACTTTAAAGCAAGAGACTACAGCAGTCCATGGTCAAGGTCAATGCTGTGCAGGTTGGTGTCCTGAATATTTGTGAATACAAGGCCAAATATGATCAGGTTCTTCTGGTCACCTTGAGCAAGTCACCCTCAACCCCTTTCCTGAAGATCCCCTGGGCCTGGACACCAGGTTTGAGATGCTTCAGGCCTACTCTTCAAGGGAACTGAGGACCTGTAAATTCCCACATTTCCCTCAGGTCTCCCTCTCTGAGAAGGGTGAGTGAAGAGGTTGGATAGCTGGAGACAAGGGCACTGCACTAGGACAGTGGTCAGGCAAAAGGGACTTGAGCCTGGAAAGCAGAAGTGCTGCAGGACAAAGGTTGCTCAGAGTGAGCTGTGTCCTCTGGAGAGGACAGAGTGATGCTGAGTAGCAATAACAGAGCAAGAAGCAGCTCATTGTTAAAGAGAGCTGCTAATGGCACCTGCTCTTGCTGGATTTGAGCTGTTGGTCTGGTATTTGGGCTGGGGGGTGTGGGTCTCTCCAAGCTATACTGCCCACTGCGGAGTCCCTCCCATGGTGGCACAGGCACGCGCAGTCCTCGCAGCCTGCTGGTGGCATTCAGCAGCCTGCAGGCAGGGGAGCCTCTGCACCAGGCTCAAGAAGCCAAGCTACCTCAGCACCACTCAGCTCTGTACCAAATCCCACAGAAATAGCTGGTGGGTGCAGGGATTCGGGTCTGAAAGAGGTGCCATGAGGAATTGTGTGCACTCACACACATAGTTCGCAGCAGGCACAGTGGCCACCGTGCCCATGGCCATCCCGGGTCACCCACACACAAACCTCCTCGTCTAGGCAGCCCATCAAGCCTGTGAGTTGTGCACAGCCCATCCCTGTCAGCCACGTTCACGCCGCAGGCACCAACATGCGAGCCCGTACACCCGCTGCCCAGTGTCCCCACTGCTTGCCCCACGTGGACCTACAGGTGCTTGGTGCAACTCTAGCACCTTCACGCACAACCACCCGCTGCCCCAACACACAAGGTTGTCCAGCCTTGCACAACCTCGGTGTCGCGAGCCTATGCTAATAAATCTGAATAAGTAATGGACAGATACAAATCTGGGTAATAGAGTTAAATATCCCTTCTTAACTTAAACACACACCAGATGTTTTCCATCTACCAGCAGGCCTCCCTGATTATCCACACTGCCCATGTCGTCCCCCCAGGCTCCCTGCGGCCCTCTCCCGAGTGAGGAATATGATGCATTGCTGTAGCTAGCTCAGGGCTCAAGTTGCATTAATTCAATAGTACTTTTGTCATGTGGTTTTCTACGTGTCTTTATTCAGCTGCTTTAAAGCACCTCTGGTTTTGTTTTCTTTTGTTCCCCGCAATCACAACCTGTGCTTGGAATCACTGCTTTGTTGGGAAACTCAGCCCAGGCAGACTGTACTGAGGCCGTAATAATATTTGGTTTTTTTTTAACTTTGCAGTAAGTGATCTTTGCAGGTAGCACATGAGCAGTAATTAATAGCCAGCGTGTTCTGGGAGGGAGCGCTTTGCTGGCAGGGAGTGGAGAGCCCGTGCAGCCACTGCGGAGCTGCTGGAGGTGGAGCTGGGCTTCAGGACAACTTCACAGCCCCAGCTGCCTTGTGCTGCCTCTTGGTGTAAAACAAGCCCTTCCTGCCGGCAAGGCAGCCCAGATCTCCCAGAGAGGTGAAAAATGGCAGGTGGACACATTATTTTATAATTACTGGGGTGCTTTTGCAATGTTCTTGTGAGCTACTATACTGAAAACCACAAGTGACACCCTTGGAAAGCCCCCGTGGCAGCACTGCCACCAGGCACTTGCTGGAGTCCTGACCAGATCCCAAGTGGGTCCAGGAGGCCACTTTTCATTTCGGAAGTGGAGATGGTCTGTTGCTTTATGTAACTGGGATCAACATGATGCAGATGAAAAGATAACGTTGAACTAAACAATAATCTGGCAAGAAGCTCTCAGAATAGGGCTTACTTATTTACTTTTAATTAGAAAAATGTTTTTTCTCTCTCTTTCTATCTGGAACAAATTGAGAGCAGTCCAATACTGTAATTGTGTTTCCAAAGCATTGTGCCAAGGCAATCAGAGCTGTCAGGACCAAGCTGTCTTCTTTAAGAGTTAAATTTTATTAGTGAGGTTGCTTGCAAGTCAGCTGCATGAACTCCAAGTTATGCCTTGCATCTGCACAGCCTCCATTTGGACCTGGTTGTTCATACAGAGACCTCCTGGCAGGATGATTAGAATAACGTGTGCAAATGTTGTACCAAAATTCAATTAAAAATGGCGTTTTCTGTTGGAAACAGACAGGGGGAATCTCAAAAGCCAGACTGCATCAGTAGGCCAGAAAGCCCTGAGCTTTTCAGAAAAGGCCCGTTTGGGAAATTGCGTGACTTGGACAGTAGACTGCAGAAGACACAGGGACTAAAATCTGAGCTGATATACCCCAACACTCACTACCAAATTCATCTTTGGCTCTCAAACACTATCATTGTCTTCTGCCCCATTTTTGCCCTCAAATTCTTTGGAAATGAAGGACAATTTTAATTGACCTTTAGCCATGAAATCTTGGCTCATGATACAGCCAAAGCCTTCAGAAGGTCAAAGATGCTTGGATCCGACACAGATCTTGGAGCTCTGATCCTGCTATACTTAGCAATCTCTAACGAGAGTCTGAAGAGAAGTGAAGACAGAATATGTGCTTCTCCAAATAAAACTTCCCTCAAGAGCAGGATTTAGAACAAAGAATTTTCCACTGCTGCTGCCTGGATTGGACCTGTCCAGCAGAGATTCAGAACTTCAGGGTGGCTTCCTGACTTGAGTTGAACTGAAGTTTGATAAGAGCTCCTATCCTGGGGATTTCAACAGTTTCCTTCCTAGCACTAAGTCCAAAGAAATAAAGAGCATTCATATTTTAAAAGAGAAAAGAAAAAAACATGAACATCTGGAAGTCAATCCTCACAAATATCCTGCATATAATCAGGAATAAGTCATTATTACATCTTGCTTCTTAAATTATGGAAAATAGAATTGTTCTGAATTACAGTTCTCACTTAAAAACCTGTTCCAGATAGAGAAGAAAGCATCACTTGAAACAGCAGCAGAAGAATTTCAGTTTCTGAAAAACCCAGGTTTCCCCTGCACAAACCATTCAAGCTCTGGAATGTAAAGTAGTGATGAAAAATGAAAGCCATGTCAGCCCAGAAAGCGATATATTAAAGCAAAGTGTTTGGGAGTCAAAGGCTCTTAAATAAATCTAAAATACATACTTTATTTTAAGCCCTAAATCTGCTGCTGCTAATCCTCATATTTAAACCAGAAATTTATTTTCCAAGAAAGCTAGATGAGGCAGGATGGAATTTGACATGACTAGCTCAACAGTAAGTTACTGTTTTTGATATTTGCTGGGTCCATCACTACCAATGTCATATCTCTCACGCATTTCAGAATTACTCTAGTATTTTGTTGCTTTCTAGTGAGCTGAATATTACCTGGATCTGACAGCCCTGCTCCCTACCCCATGCTGTAGCAAGCACAGGATTTCCAGGTAGTATCCGGGCCTGCTAACTTCCCCCATTTCCGCTGCTGACAGCAATCAGCAGTCACACCTTGTCTTTTCATCATGCTTTGCACACATTTAATCTTGTGCCAATCCTAAGGCTAGCAGTTCTCTTTGTCACCCTTTTACAGTAGGATTGGGAAAGGGCAATTAAATGAATTCCCCAAGGACGTGAAGAGGTGTGGTGCTACAGTGAACACCACGAGCTGAAGGTGACGTGGTTCCCGAGTAGGACACATGCCTTGTGCCCAGTGCAGCACCAAGGGGTGCCTGCATGTCCCGGGGGCTGCCCTGTGCCAGGGTTTGTGACCTGCTGCTGTGTAAGCAGTCGCTCACAGATGCTCCTGCTTGCGGGGGGAGCAGCACACAGGAAAAAGGCAGAGTTGCTGTGAGATGCTGTCAAGAGTCTTGGGATAACACAAGAGCACTAGCTTGGGCCAAGGTTCCCAAAGGGGGAGATTTCCCAGTTCTTTTCCTTCGCTCTCAGTGAAGGGGGAGAAGGTGGAATTGCATCGACTGGTCCTGCCTGAGTGGTGTCTCCAGCTCGTCCACACACTCCCATCCTGACAGATGCTTTACTGCCTCCTTCTCCCTCCTTTTCATAGAAAATCCTATCAGAAAATTGCAGCAGGTTCTGTGGGAAGCAACTAGTGAGCCAGCATGAACATAGTCTGATATACACAAAGAAGTACCTACTAGTGAAAAGACCTGGCAAAAAACTGAAACAGATTCCTGCCAAATAATACATTTGCCTGCCAGAAATATTTGAAACAAAATAATCCAAGTAATTCTATTTTCAATCCTAGGTTTTGATTTTCACTTTGTTTTTAAATGTTTTCTGATTTTTCTGAAGGGGTGGTGGAAGGATAAGAGCTTGTACTTCTCTCTTTTTTTTTTTTTTTTCCCTCTCAGGTAAAGGAAACGGAAAGGAGAGAAATATAGAGAAATGCCTCTTTTGAGCTCTTTGTCTGTATCCACTCAGTGATTTTATTTCACTACATTCTTGAATTGCCATTAAATTAAAAGAAGAGGAGGAGGAAAGGCAGGAAATGTAGAGGTACCAAGGTTTCTCCCTTTTATCTGTTTGCTTTTTTCCTCACTTTTTTCACAAGACCAAGAGATGGATAAAATGATACCAAGAACTCACAAATTGAAATACTGAAAAGTCAAGTCTAATTCAAGAATTGTGAGGCAACACTGAATGAAAAAGCTTCTTTGTTGCATTTTCATTTACTGAAAATGTTTATTTGGATCGAACACTTACAAAAAAATGTGCCTTCAAAATAAACTGTGTATCCCATTGGTGGAAGAATGTAACTGATAAAAAAGAGAACAAACAGCAAAGCTCCAAATGTAGAAACAAGTTCTTTCAGATCCTGATTCTGGGATATGTGACATTTTCCGGAATACCAAGAACAGCTACACAGTCTGATTACCAGCCTAACCCTGCAAGATGCTGAGGCCTCCTCATTCACAGATCAAGGGAAGGAACTGCATTTTTGGACCCTGCTCACATTTGCCTACTGTGGAAATTCCCCAGGTTCCCTCCACATGGGGCTGCAGTGCTCTAGTCATCAAAAAGCTGCTCTTGTCTCCAGCCTCGCTATGTCACTAGATGTAAACGCGAATGATAAATGAATGTTATGGTTGTATAAGAACTAGGCACCCCCAGTCAAGCCATGAAATTGCAAATCAAAAATAAACCAAAATACAATTCTGACTACCGCGTCTTTTGCTATAGTCAAGACAGTGTTCAAAATATGTTTCCAAGAATGTTTTGTAACACCTCAGCTTTGTTTTATAGGCTTTGGGTGCAAATCTCAGCCTTCCACCCCATGATGCTAAGTGATGTATTCTGTAGTGAGCCTTCATCACCCTGCCTGGAAATGTCCATAGCATACACTGTACAATCAACTATATGTAGATAGAGAGAGAGGCAAGCAGAACTGTATGTAGTCAGAGGTGCCTGCAGTATTCTTTGATATGACCTTGTTATGACTGATAGGACTTTTTTTTGTGGTTGAACCAGCCATGTTGATATTTTCCATGGTTGGGAGATGAATTTTGGCTCAAGACTATATTTTCATTTTGAGAGGGGAGACTTTCATTTTAAATTATTTCTCACAATGTTTAGAAAGAAGAAGAAAAGGTTGTTCTAGACATTCTTATGAGAAGCCTAATTTGTCATCTAGCATCTCTCCGCTTGGAAAAAATGCACTTGAAACTGCTGTCCGCTCCTAAAGAAGCTGGGAAGCACCTTTTGTTGTTCTCAGGAAATTTTTGCCTATATTTAGCAAGCTACAAATGGTTGAAATACTTCAGTTCCTTCATACTGAGCAGAGACTTGCCTGACATGGTCATGTTCATGTCCCAGAGACTTGCACTAGGTGCCTGGCTCCTGTGAATGTCACTCTGGGGCTTGAGGAAGGGACTCAGACTTTCCCCATAATTGCTCCCTGGCTTCCCCACCATGGTCTTGCAACCGGGCCAGACTGGGCAAGAGCTCAGCCTTCCTGGCCCCTTTCCCACGAGGGTCTCTCTCTGATGGATTGGACGGAGCTGTTTCTTTCTGGGAGGTCTCCATAATCAAGCACCATTGAAACACTTGAAACAAAACAGGAAGAATTTATGTTCGCTTTTCAAATACATGATTCATGTGCCAGGAATCACCAGTGTCTCTGGGGAGCCAGCGCAGCAGTGACTCAGGAAGGCCCAGAGCGCACGGCAGCCTGGGCACAGGTCTGTGCTGTCAGGACTGTCCGTGGGTTTCTGACCCACACAGCGAGTGTCACTGACATGGGACGTGGTCCCTTCCTGCAAGGCGAGGTCAGAGGCAGCTGTGTGGGGTGTCTGCAGCTCCTTTGGCTCCACACCACATGAGGACTGGCAGATTAGCCCATGGTGCCTCCGGAGAGACACCCCTACCAGACACTGCCCCTTTCTACTGATGTGCCACTTGGGTTAGCACAAACACAGAAACTGTGCAGAAGTATCTCCCGGTGGCCTTCGCTCTGAGGAAGTGCGTGGCCTTCCTCCTCCTCCAGGCCGTACACAGCCTTGCTGCTGTGATGCCAGCGGCTGCGGGGCAGGAATCCCCCTGGTGCCCTGTGCTCACAGCCGGGGAACTGCCCCAGGCACTGAGGCAGCACGAGGACTATCACCGAGCCACCTTAATACGTGTTCCTGCCCCGCCTAGCTTCCTTCAAATCACATTTCCAGAAGGGACTGTCACCTTCTCCACCCTCTTCCCTAACAGTCCATTTTAAAGGCTCGAAGGCCTGTGTTGGCTCCACCTTTGTGAGCCACCTCCTTCCATCGGAGGGAGCAGAATCAGTCCCACTCAATCCACAGGAGAGAACATGGTGTGAGGGAGAGCTCCTTGGATTATTCTTTTCAGCAGTAGACGGTGAAAAAAAAACACTCTTGGAGAACAGCATGGGAAAAATGAGGTGAGTACATATCACTTTAGCCAGCTCCCATGCATTCCTGGCCGGAGCCAGGGGAGCGGGAGCGTCAGAGCGCAACCCAAGGCACCCGCTTTATTTCACTGTTGCTTTCTTTTAGATACTGTTGGAGAGAGAAAAGGCAGGTGGCCTCCTCAAACACACTGACTGCATGTAGTAAGGAGGGAAGTGGGAAGAGGCATGATTAGGCTCCTAAAAAGGAATCAATAGTCCTCTGGAGGGCTGATATACTTCATCTGTAAACATTTCAGCCCTCCAATCAAGGCAGAAACAGCAGTATGTGCCTCAGAGAGGCCGTCCTCATCAGCCAAGGAGACTTCATGAGGAAGCGCAGCTGAGCTCGGCATGTGAGCAGGGAGCAGGAGCCGCTCGCAGCCAACGGTAAGCGGAGGGGCAGCAGAGGAAGGACCACGTTTGCAACAGATGTGTGACAGCAGGGTCTCGGCCCTGTGCTGCCACCTCCACCTACGCCCCTGCAGAATTGCTAAGCAATGGCAAAGGGAGGGAACATCATGTATTTTTCCACTTGTAACCTTACAAATCTATAGGAAACTTTTCCTCTCCAGAGGCTCCAGTTTGTTTTATTCTTTCTTTCTAGCTGGCTTGTATGCCATGTGCAGCTAGTTCCAGTGCTGTTGCTGTAGCTACCCTGCGTTGTGGTATAAAGCCACATATTTTCAACCCACTAATATTTGGAATTATTATAAACAGAGGTTTCATATATATTTTTATATATAGATGCCAAATTGGCAGGTGCTCGCTTGGCTCAGCCAGGGCCTGGACCCTGCCTTGTGTGAGTCTCAGCAAGCTGGAGGGATCGAAATATCCTTTCTTTGCAACCCTCTGTGGCACCTGTGCTCCGTCAAGGAAGGAGGCTTCAGGAATACACGCAGCGGCTCCAGAACTGAGCGCTGCAGCTGGCCCTCTTCCACCTGCTCCACAAATATGTCAGTGCTGCACTCACAGCTAGAGCTGAGCCCCTTGTGAAGAAGCCAACCAGAAAAACACTCCAGGATCACGGGCCTCAGTCCACCACACACCGGCATCCAAGCCTCCGTCACGTCCCATTTAGAAAGATGAGGCGCTCTCACTGCCAACACCAGAATAGCTTGCCTGTGCTGCGAGGCTGCCTGAACACCTAAAATAGATCCGAATCAGCCTTATCAGCTGCCGTCTCTCCCACCCTCCTCACAGCTCCCTGGCTCTGCAGGGCTGAGCGCCTCCCCGATGGAGCAGCTCTCCTCGAGCTGCTCGTGGGCACCTTCACATCAGCCTCTGCGCCCTGAGCTGCTCCTCACCCATCCTCTTGTAGCAGCAAGTGCTCCGCATCCTGCCCTGAAGCAGTAAGTGACATAGGACTTGATTGCAAACAGATTTTTCAGCATGCACATAGTATGTTCAAGAATGGGAATCTTGAAATTATTTTCTTATTTCCTTATATTTTTTTTCTACTCAATTCCACGTTCCTTTTTTAGCTGTGCTTGAAAGCTACTTGGAACCTTCTCTCCTTAGTCATATGGATGAATTATTACTTTGCTTTTTCTGGGAAAATAACACTATAGAACAGTTACTGCAGCATACACTACAAGTACTACTGGCAAAGAATATTTAGGTATTTTAGATTGATATTGCTGTAACTAAAAGCAGAACTTGGCCGTATCTTGCCTGACTATAATGAAAAGAGATAGCCACAACGGGCTTTTGTATGAACTTGACTCCTAGAAATTATGGCAATAAAAATAGCAATGCCATCATTTGTTAATTCTAATTATTTCAAGACTCAGACACGTAAACCTATGCTTAAAGGGATGTGCTGACCTGAAGTGCATAAGGAAAAACCAGTTCTTTTACCAGCAGAGTAGAGGCAATAGCAAGTCCTCCAGGAATTTATATCATGCTTGTCAGCACATGGTTTGAATATGACACTCCTTCCAGACAGACACAATATATGCTCCTCTCCCAGCATCCTCAGTATCAGCCTTCTTCCTGGCTTGGGGAGAGTTTGACACAAGCTCCAACTGGTGAGGTGCATTATATACAGCCATGGAGAGGTACTGCGGTGGCATGACTCATGTCATCAGCCTGGCTGCCGGCCCCACAGTTTAGCAAGTTGGCAAAAGACTGTCAATAGCCCACACCCAACAGTAATCAGAAGCAATAAAACAGACATAAGGTATAAATACAAATATATATATTTTTAAGTACAAGGTTTCCTAGAGAGCTTTGGGACTTTTCTCATACATTTGGTCAGGATCTCAGTCTTCTCCTTATCATCTTACAGCACTAATCTACCTTTTTGTGTCTATCAATCTCTAATTAAAAGCATTTTAAATCTAAGCAATTCCAAAACCCTGGAAAAGCTATTCACCAGTGCCTGTGGCATGCATCTGCCAGTTAACAGCTCTGAAAGAGAACAAAATGTTTCACTTAAGCGCCACGTGCAAATGTTATGTCATGTTTATTTCTTGAATGTATTTGCTTACATCAAGTTAATTTAGGACTGATGGCAAGCATTATACTGACAGGCCCAGAACTGAGCACAGATTCTTCAGTGCCCTCCTGATGAGTGAATCTGAACATCTTCCAGTAGTGCACAAATCTGTATGGCTCATCTACCCCAGGCAAGGTTTATTCCCCCAGATCCTCTCCCTGAGGAAAACTCTATGTGCAAGGCTGATGCATTTGGGTAGCACTTTGTTGAAGATGTGTTTACACAGCCACCATCTCTGTCAATTAGTTCCCTCCGCAATTATCTCCTCCCCTACAACTTCTGAATCCACTGGCCAATTGAAAGCATATTTAACAAAATGGGAGAGATCTGAAAGATAGGAAATTCCTATGAAGTGGTGAAAATCAGGGCCTGGGTAGAGCAAGAGACCCCAATTAGCATCTGATTGAGAAAAAGGGCTGCATGGTGAGAGCTGTAATTATCTGTCCTGTTTGATGTGGCAGCTGGCTGAGCAGCAAACAGACCCCAGAGAGCCCGTGAGCAGCACACAGCTCAGAAGGGGCCATGGCAGCAGCAGGGCAACTGCTGGAGAAGAGGTGGGGGCTCCGCGAGGCATTTCAGGCAGTGCATGAGATCATGGCCAATTACTACGTTGGTTGCGATTCTGCAGATGAAATACAGAAGTCACACAGAAAATCAGGGCACATCAATCCACATGCTCAGGAAATGTCTTGTTTTAATGCTTGCCTGCCCATACTTCACTGTGGAGAAGGCTGGTGGGTGCCAATGCCTGGCACTTGAAGACAGAAAATGCTGAAATGCAGGATGTGCATGTCCCTGAGGGACTGGGAATGGTTGGTCTTCTCTGCACATGGGTTGTGCTGTCCAGTGTTGTGGACGTCTGCCCCACTGCAAATAAAGTAAGTTAAATTTAGCGTGCAGAGAATGGGTTCACAGACCGTTGCCAGAGTTTTGCCCAACTGCAGTCAGTGAGTTAACCTGACTTTACTGTGGTGCTGGAAAATACGGATAGTTTTAGGCAGGATGATAATTTCACAGTAATACACCTGCTGGCCTATTAATCACAGTATATTTGTAGTCTTTTTTTTTTGCACATGCTGTTCCTATTTCAGAAAGGATTCATTTTTCTCCTTCCAGTGGCCTTAACCTACTTTTTCTCTTACAAATCAGTAGCAATTGCAATGGAATCAGTGGAGAAGGAAGACAAGAACAAAGCAGATGATTTTTACCACAGCAATATTGCTTTCACCAAATGAAAGAAAAATTCTCCTAAAGCCATCATGTGCTAGGTTTGGCAACACATGTCACCCCATTGCAGAGTCTTTCTGACTGCTCATTAGTCAAAAGAAGAGTCCCTGCCTGCATTTCTACATGGAAAAGATGCATCAGTAATGAAGATGACTGCCTGCATTGGCTTTGCATGTGACCTTTATCCAAAAGCAATTCTTTTTCATCATTTTCACATAAAATCCATCAAAATCCTCCCATCTGGCTTATTCTTGGGAGGCATCCTTAGTTCTCCCAGCTGGATGGCTAAAGCCTGTGCCTATTCCCTGCCCTTAGCAGCCATTTTATTATTGAGCCTCCCCCCACCAAAAAGGAAGATATCCTTCAGAAGGGCAGGCCAGGCAGCAAACATGGGCTTTAGGAAACCACTCACTGCGCCGTGTGTTTTGTTTCTGTCGAGGAGCCTGGATGCGGCCAGCCGCTGTCTCCTGGATTAATGACTAGCACCTCCTCCCCTCAGGTGTCCCACTTAGCCTTTTCCCTGGAGAAACCAAGCAGGCATTAGACCTGCTGAGATCTGAATCCCAAACTACTTTGGACATTGACCTTTCCATCACCGCATGAATTTTTTAAAACAGTTACTGAGAGTTCAGCTAACAATTTATTTATTTTTTAATTAATCAGCCTCTAGGAAGAAAAAGAGAAAGACTCTGGCAGCTCCTTGGTCCCAGGACTGCTTATCAGCATCTGCAGTAAACAAGGAAAAGCTCATAAATATTGCATTTTCCCTCAAGATAAGGGATTTCAGAGTGAAGAATTGCTTCCCAATAGAAAATTTCAGGGCAATGTCATGGAAATGGGTCACTTGGGTTCCCGGAATGCAAAAGCCATCGTGGAGCTTCCTTAGAGTGAAGAGTCTCTCGAGCAGCCTGCGCCACCCCTAACCGGGTCCTGTGTGACCCTAGCTCAAGGAAAGCCAGGGTGGTCAACAATGAAAATGTAGGCTGTGGCCTGCAGGCATCTGCATGAACATCTGTACTGGTGGCCTTAGGAAAGAAGGGGAGCCCATGTTTGTTTCTTGTGCTGGAGAGATAAAGAGCTTCCTAGCAAAACAGCTGGTGTCTAGAGTCTCCTGTCTGTGCAGGAATGAGGTGCAAAGACCGGTCCTTCTCTGGCCGTGAGAAGGAAAGTATCTTGTGGGCTGGAGGGGCTGGGCTCCCTCTGGCCCACACGCGGTCTCCAGCCCTCCTTGGGCCTCCAGCGCCTTGGCAGTGGGAACTCAGCAAGAGCCAGACTCGCACGCACAGCTCAGCTAGGCAGGAGAGAGGAGCTGCCAAGCCCCGGCCGCGGTGGAGTCCTCTGGGCAGCTCCTGCTGAGATGCCGGGAGAGGAGGGACGCTCGACCGCTGCTGGAAGCTGCTCTGATCCTGGCTTCCTTCAGCATTCACAGTGATGACTTGGCATGTTCATGTTCTCTACACAAATCCCGATACACTCCTAACCTCAGTAACATCCTGTAACTAGAGGCTCACTTGTCTAGTTGCCATATTGTGTGGAAAAAATGCTTCTCCTTATCACTATTACATTTGCTGCCTCTGATTTTCACTGAATTTCTTCCCCTTCTTGTTTCAGGAGACAATGTGAATATTAATTCCTCTCTAATCTATCCCACCCACTCTCTCCATGCATTTATCATGTCCTGTCTTATTAATCTCCTCTTTATTGTAAAGTGTTTCAGCTTTTTCAGTCTCTGCTCATGGAGTTTTGCTTGTCTACTTATGTAATGGAGTCAGTCGCTTCTTATCTGCATCGGATTGGGAGCAGCAGTTAGGTGGCCAAGGTGGCTCTGTAATCCATTATGCAAAAATTATAACAAGCAGCACTTCATTTAATATGGCTGTGAAAATATCTTCAAGGAAAATCTTATGACAGCATCTCCTGATTCTGTTTGTAGCTTAATTTTACTATCACTATGTGCTCTGCAGAAGGGCAGATGTTTTATTCATTGTCAAAACATAAATATCTTTTTATTTTCTATTTAAAGAACTCCTGGCAGACTCTATAAGGGGTAAGAGAACACAATAATTTGTTTTTATTTGCCTTTAATCCTCTCCATAAACAAATCCACTGACTTGATTTTTTTATAATTTTGAGGGCAGTTGGATTTACAGTTTGCTGTATGCTACACACTGATAATGGTACCCATCACATTTTTGTGGTATCAGTGTTGTCTGTTTTCCATAAATGTGCCATCATAATTCAAAGCAGCAGCTTTTGAATGTGTTTTGCTCTACCCAAGGGGGATCACCTCATGTTGTTTTACACTCTCGGAGGAATTGCAATGACCAAAGTATAATTTGCATGGCCTAGAGTCTCCTTTCAGTCTTAAATGTTTAACCAAAATGCACTGGCATGGCTTAAATAGTTATTAATTCTGCTAATTTTCAGTCTGTTAAGTAACTGCAGCTGCTCTACAAAGAAACCGTATTTCTGGAGGGAAAGCTACATGCCTGAACCACAGTTTTAGATTATGGAGCCCCCTCTTCTGTTACACTGGAACACTTCCCATGTTCCCTCTTTTCACAGGGAGATAGGAACTTAAGGAAATTGTCCCTTTTTGTTATTGTGCTTCTCTATCCATTCTAAAAACAAGAGTCTTTTCTTCTTCTTCTCATCCCTTCCATTCCAAAAACAAGAGTCTTTCCTTCTTCTTCTCATCCCTTCCATTCCGTTCCCCTCAAAACTACCTTTTTTCCTTCTAAAGTAATGCTGTTGCTGAATTTCTGTTAGCCGTATTTGCAATTCCAGAAGTCACACCAGGACCAAAGCTATTAATGGCATTACAGCTTCTGTACAAAGCCATCACCTTGAAATTTGTGTTTGCATCGGAGTCAGTGCTGAGACTAAAAGTGATGCAATGACCTGATTGTGTCGATCCACATTTTTCCCACCCAAGGGAATTTATTTGTATTGTTTCTTTAAAATAAAAAAGCACAATTAAAAAATACTCTCATATGAAAACAGAAGCAGAGAGGAAATGATTAAGCACTCTACTCAGAACAATGGGATGGGTCACCCACGACGCCAGGCCAGGCAAGTATTGTAGTCTGGGCTCCAGCCCGTCAGGGCTTCACTCTGTTTCACCTTGGCCTCGTCCTGCACTGATTATGTCACTAGGGCCTCAACCTCAGTAAGAAAAGCTTCCAGCCCCAGGAACAGCCACCACGAGGCCATTCTGCACAGGCCTGACTGGAATCCGAGTAGCCTGAACATGCAGCTGAAGTCATGAAGCCCTGCCAGGGGAGTCCTGCGTTTGCCCTCCCTGGGTGAGCAAAGGGGCCGGGGAGGTCTTGGAGAGTGACCTCTCATGAAAACTGAGGGCTGCAGCGGGTGCTGGAGGTGAGTCAGTGACGGTTGCTCCCCGAGCTCAAAAGCACCTAATGTCCCAGCAAAGCATTAGGAGACTCCTTCCAATGACGGGTATGAAACCTTCACCTATTGTGTCCTGGGGTATTTCTCTTTAAGGTGAGGTTGCTCTGTTATGCCGAGCTCTGGGGCTCTGTGCATCTTGCTATGGAGTTTCAAGAAATCATTAGGCTGAACTGTGATCAATTTTTCCAGGCTGAGCTGTATGTTGATCCAAAACAGTCCCGCAGAGCTCTGCAGAAATACCTGTGGGGTGATATTATACCCACTTGGGGGAAAGTTATCCCAATCTATTAAATAATCTGAAAAGAGCCTTTTAAGTAGACTCAGAGGAGTCATTACAAAAGTCTTCAACTAAGTGAATAATATGTCATCCCATATGTAGCTCTAGCCCAAACATCATTTATTAGATAGATAAAAATGTAAATACAGGACCAATATGTTGACGAATTGTGAAGACTATATGCAAACCCAGGGAGTCAGGGGAACAGAAAGAACTAGAAATCTCTTCAAATACTGTGAAATAGCTGACCTCTGGGAAGCTTAGGACAAAGGTCTAATGTGGACTATTAAATCAGTAATATTAAGCAGAGGAAGCTTTTTACAAACAATTGTAAAAGGTGTCTAAAGAATAAGACAATGTAGTAATAAAAGTTTTAATTATCCAAAATTGAGTAGGAAAAGCAATAGGTAAGAACACCGTCCAAAGATTTCTTGCAATGGATCGACCCAACTTTATGGAAAAATGGAAGAAGATAGCAGGGGGACTATTTTTGGTTTGGTTTGAAAAATACAGATGAATTAAATGGCTAATGGCATGGAAATCTGGAGGCATAAGGACATGAAGTGCCAAACCGTACCAAGAGGAAAGTAAAAGCCTGCAGATAAGGATAAGCATTAGATCCCACTTTCTTGAGGACCTGCTAAAAAGACTCTCTTAGGTATCTAATCAAGGTTGTTAGCAAGAAGAGAAGACTGAACAGACCCCCAAAAGATGGCTGGGTTGAACACATAATGGCAATGTCCTTATGTGGAAGAACAGCAAGCAGTCAGAAATATGATTATAGCTGCATTAGTAGCTCTCTGAGGACATAAGAAATAAAAAAATGGATAGTGTAGAAAGTCCACAAACAATCAGTAAGGGTGAATATAAGGGCATAAGACAAACGTGGGATAGAGTCAGAGCAGCAACAGCACAACAGGATTTTCAGCTAGCAAAGGACATAAAAGGGAACAAGGAAAGGTTCTATAAATACATTTTAATTAGAGGAAGAAAAAGGAAAGTCTTGATCCATTACTAAACAGGAAAAGAGAGCAAATAACAAATGATGCAGAGAAGCTTGGCATATTCCTTGAGCCCGCCCTTATTAAAAAAAAAAATGTTTGTGACCAACTAATCAACTAAATTATTTTTAAAATGAGGTAGGGCTGCAGGCCAAAACAGGAAAAGACTGAGTTAAAGAACACTCAGATGAGCCAACTGCATACAAGTCATCAGGGCCTCATGAAATTCACCTGAATTTATTGAAATTATACGATGAAGTAATCTGTGAATCACTAACAATTACTGTAAAGCAATTATTGTAAAGAAGCCGCATAGAACAGGACTAGCACAACAGAAGAGTGAAGTTCACACTGATCTTTAAAAAAGAATAATGAGACCCCAGGAAGCTATAAAATACTCACCCTGATTTGCAAAGAATCTGGAACAGGTTATTGAACAATCAGTCTGTAAATACCTAGATGACGGTACGGTGATAGAAAGCAGTCCATTTGAGTTTGTCAAGAGCATATCACAGCAAACCAATCTAATTGTCCTTTTTAACAGGGCAACTGGATAAGTGGATAAAGAGGAGCAAGTGGATGTGATTTACCTCAGCCTCCTGACATGGTCCAGCACTACATGGTCACCAGCAAGCTAGGGAAGTGTCATCTGCAGTGTAACCACAGCAGAATGGGTGCACAGCTGCGTGGGCTTCACTCTGAAAACATAGTTATCAATTGTTTCTATCAAATAGGAAATTGTTCTAGTGGGATTCCACTGGACCTTTTCTGGGCCTCATTCCATTCTTTTCACTAATAATGTGAATGATGACATCTTTAGTTACCATTATACTTGGAGACGTTACAAGAGAATCATGATCCAAGAATCAAAGAGAAGAAATGATCAGGATGAACTGGAAAGGTTGTCCAAAGCCAACCTGATTAAGTAAGTAACCACTAGGACAAACTACTACTTTCAGGAAGGAGAAATCAAATTCCCAGCTACAAAGATGGAAGAACTGTGTGGGCTGTGGCTTTGAAAAACAGGTCTGAGGGCTGTAGAAAATGACAGATTATGTGTGTTGACTGTACAGACTGTGTTTCTGACACTACCTTGGCAGAATGGAAGCATCATGTATGAATAAGACAAAAAAAAAAGTAAATATTCTCTTCTGCACTTTGGTGTGGAAGTCCTATCTGGAACATTTTATCAAATTCTGGGTACCATATTGTAACAAAGATTTAGATAAACTTGGGAGACAACCCACAGGAGATGAATAAGAGTGATCAGAGATGTGGAAAACATAACCAGTAAGGTGGACAGAATTGTATGTGTATAGTTCAGAGACAATGAAGGTGAGGAAAGATACTGGTTTCTAAATGCATACAAAACTGTAATAATGTGAGCAATTGTTCTGGATGGGTGTAAGGAAAAGAAGAGATGAGTTTACCTTGCAGCCAAAGGATGTTTAGGCTGGAGAAGGAAAAAGATTTCTACTTGCCAGCGCAGTGGAACAGAATATTGTGGAATCTACTTCACTGGAGAGTTTTAAGTAGATAAATGCTTTCAGAAGGAATAAAATATATTGGTTTGGTCCCCAAGAAGCCTCTGTCTCTAGAGACTCTTTCTTGTCTGAAGTTCCTGTAGTTTTGAGACTTGGTATCTGAGGATGCTGGTGTGAAATGTCTGACACTATAGTACAACGGCTAACCTGATGTTTTAATGATAATGATTTTATAATCCACCCCCCTGCTGGAACAATCCACCTTTGCAAATCCCTAATTCATATCCACAGTCAAGTATAATTTATCCCCAGTACTTGTTATTCCACATGTCCTGAGAAGAATGCTCAAGAAACAAAACTAAATGAATGAATTCAAACTGTCTTTCCCATCCTTTTTTTAGAATGTTTCTATGTATCTCCTTGAAATTTATAACCTCATATGTTTTCTTTCTTTTGAAATTTCAGAACTAGATTTTTGCTACTAATTTATTTCCATGCCACCTTTTGTTTTCTTAACTGCTTGAGTCTAGCACATCTGGTGAACAAGCAAAGCTATGAGGGGGCCCAACTATTTCCTGTGAGGCTAGGATGTGTTTTGTCCTATCACTTCACTGGTCTCCAAGTGACACTGAGTTAAGGTACTCAGACTGCTTTCCTGTCTTGAATGCTGTAAATCAGTGCCAGAAACTAAGGGCGTCAGGAAACTACTGAACAGGAGAAGTGGCAGCAGTCATTAGAACATATGCAGCCAGGTGATGGCCAAAGATAGGACTAGGAAATCTCTGCAAGGGGATAGGATGGGACAGTACCATCAGAGGATAATTTAATTTTATATTTAAATTAGAACTGTTGTTAGAGGCACTCATTTGGATTTCACAGCTAAAGCTGAGTTCCGTTTTGCACTGAAAACAGGAATTCAGTCTCTTTGTTATGTTTGAAAAATAGTGTCTCCTCCTCAAATTGGCAGCATATATCCCTCTGGGTACAAGATGAATGGTCTGGTAATTTGCTAGCTTGTGACTTACAATTAATTAGAAACTATGTCCTTTAAGAAATCTGTTTAGGTCTGAAACATTTCAACAATGAAATAATGCAGACCATTAAAACGCTCCATGTAGTCAAAATTCATTGAAGGTTCACGCACAGACTCTAGCTGAATACATTAGTTTGCGATCAACAATTGCTGTATCTAATTGTAGACAGGAAATATAGTGACATCAAAGTAAACTAAACCAATCATCAACTTTCCCCTAGAGTGAATTTACACGTGATAATCCTATTGCCTGGAAGGATTTACATTATAGTCATTGATCCCATTGACTCCAAGAGCGCTGATCGTGTCATGAAGACATTACTTTAAAGGTTTGTGTTTGGATTTGCTGCATGGATATTTCTCCTTAGCACTGCTAATTCCATGTATATTCAGGTGGCCTTGTAAAAGAAACTGAGACAACAGAGATCTTAAAAATACTGTAGAATTAGGACAATTTCTTCTTTCTCTTCTCCTTGTACTTCCTTGTGCCCCTTTCAGTCAAAAATCACCTTTTATGTCAGGATTAAAGCAGGTCACTAAACTAGTGCTTTCAATCTGTGGCCAAAGATCCCCCAGAAGTTCAAAAAGTTTTATTTAAAAGGGGTCCAAAAAGATGATTAAGAATAAGAAGGCTATTGCAGGAAGCTCAGATCTACTACGCAAGGATATATACTTCCATTAGAAATCTCACCGTCATCCACAAACTGAAAAGGAAATTTAAATTAACCAAGAGCAGATATAATTCAGTAGTGTTCTTTATTTGTGTAGCTCTGATGGTGCATCTCAGTTGCAAAGTCCTGGCACAGAGCCAGACAAAACTGGCAAGAGGGAAAAAAAAGATCAAAAAAGTAGAAGATTCAATCGTTGTATCAGAGAAAAAGAAGAAAAGGATTAGTCTGGGAGAAGAAACTTAATGAGTTCCAACAGATTCAGCAGAGGACAGAGGTGTCCTTGGAAGGACCTTCCGGATGCCTGCAGTGAAGGCTTGTCCCTCTGCTACATGCCAAGGAAGGGCTAGTGACATGGATGCCAACAGCAAGAAAGCTCCTATGGCTGAGAGGTGGAACAGCTCCTTGCCCACGGAGGGGAGAAAAGGGATTGCTTGGATTCTCACAGGGAAGTGGGGAAAAAAGCCAAAAATGACTCATTTGGATAGAGCTCTTTGCAAACCTCTAAAAATACTCATTTATAACTGATGTCAATTTACAAATGAAAATGCAATTCAGAAGCAAAAGAATGTTTCTGTTTAGAAAAAGTTGAAAACAAATAATGTTTAACATTTAAACAGCCTCATTTTTTTCCTTTCAGGCAAACAGTATTTTTGTGTTTGTTCCAAATTCACAAATAGCTCTGATTCCTCTTCCCTCGTACAGTTGGATGAACTTATGTGCCAAAGAAAGATCTCCCCAAACCTTAAAATAAGCCAAAAACATCAGACCAAACATTGTGAGCTACATTCGAAGACCTAACGCGAGGATGACCTAGTGTCTGGAAAAGAGAGCTAGCATCGACATGCAGCAGATCCCTGCAGATCCTGCGGCAGAACTGCCCCGTAACAAGCCACAGGAGACCTAAAAGCAGAGGGGCGAAGCAGCCTGCCTGAGGTGAGGACTTCCCTGTGGTGGCCAAGGGGGAGCGGGAACATAATAAAGCACGAGGGAAACACAGCTGCATGACTGCCGTGGCAGAGTCATCCCCGCGCAGCTCCCGCTGCCGGCCGAGCCGGTGGGGTACAACGTGGCTTCTTGCCACTCTCTCTGCGGAAGGGGCTTCGCAGCATAAAGTGTGGGAGGAAGCGGCGACCCCCCGGCAGGAGGGAGGGAGAGAAGGAGAGAGCGGGAGCTGCAGCGCGGGCCCGGGGCTGTGCCCTGCTGGCAAGCGGAGGAGACACCGCGCTGGGCCCGGACTGACGTGACCCTTCGTGGTGGTGCCTGTGGGGAGGCTCTGCAAGGCCCCGGAAGGGGCTGGTGAGTGGAGAGGGGCCCACCAGGAACGTCACTGCCCGCAGAGCGGGATGGGGTGTCCTGCATGTGAGTGCAAGGGCACCGCAACGGGCTCGAAGGCCTCGCTCGCCCCCTGGTACTGGAAACGGTCATCGTGGTGTTCAGGGCAAGGGTTTGTTCCAGCAGATTCCAAGCTATAGTACGGGGCAAGGCTGTTCAGACACTAGCAAGAAGGGCTTTGCTCAAAGGCAGCACTGGAAGGTTTGAGACTTCAGCTCAGGATCTCACAAATTCTGGTTTATTGTATTTCCGCTCCTGTTCGGATGCTCGCATTGCACAGAAACCCTCATGAAGTGCAGCACAGCTTCCAGATTTCAGTCCAAGAGCTGAGCTCTTCCCCTCCAGACCTAGGAGATTAAAAAATAAATAAATAAAGCTGGAAATGAGCCATGAGCTGATGCAGCTCTGACTTTGGGTCTGGCAGCTGGGCCAGTGGTGAGGTCCCACACATAAAGTAGGTCACAGGGCTTGCGAAGGACATTTTATTTCCTCTGAGATTATTAGAAAATGGCAGTTTATTAAAATCCAAACAGCTTGCAATAAAGCAGTGGTTCTGATAACAAAATCTTTAGAGATGTGGTGGCCTCGGTACCAGGCCTGAGACAAGCGCTTCATCGAGGAGACCACATGCCACTACTGCAGTCCACCAGACAGAAAGGAGAACGAGCAGCATGCTGCGAAAATAAACTACAAGAGAAGCTTTTCTCCCCACTCGTACATATTACACCGTGCAGCCCTCCATTTGAGAACTCAGTTAGGCCAAACTGAATGCAGTCATGCACTCTGCTACCTCGAACCCAAGCGCCTCACTGCAGAGCTCCCCAGCTGGGCTGCCCTCGGGCCGCAGCGCGAGGGACCCGTGAGCCCCTCGCCACGGCGAAGGCCCCGTTCACACGTGAGCGCGGCGCAGGGAAGCAGCTGGCGCGAGGCGCCCTCAGCTGCACCCGCGGTTTCATGTACTACAAGTCCTGGTCTGTGGCTACTTGAAATATTTTCTGCAATTGCTCATCTTCACCAGTGGCAATTTTTATTTATAATTTAGATAGTGCTTTTGCAACTCTCACCCAAAGTAAAATAAATGTAACAGCTGGTGTGTCTGCAGCTGATGAGGTTGATAAAAAGAAGAAAGTATCTCTGAAATGAAGTTTCCTTTTCAGGACATGTGTTGGGCCCAACATAAAAGGCACAACAGAGGGTTTAATTTAAAACTAGTTTATTGGTGAAATGTTATCAGAATCCTAGTGAAGACAAATAAATCAATGTGATACTGGGAAAAAAGATCAGCTGCTAAGAATGAAAGTAACCAACAAAACAGCCCGCAGTCAGGGGAAGAGTTACACAAACTGGACTAGATCAGCAAAGCCCTACTGCAATGCTCCTTCCACAACTTTGGATTCCAAAATGAAATAATTTGAGGTTAAAATGCTGATGGGTGCAAATATTTGTTCCTTTCACAAGAACAAGTAAATATTATATGTTTAACAGTGAAACAGTGCTTTGCTTTCATGCCTCTGTTTCCCCCATTCTGTAAAAGCACTAGGTTGCAAGCAAGGAGCAGAGAAAGGAGGAAGTAACATTACTGCTGCAGGCTGATCGAACTTCACCAACACTTGATTTATATACTCCTCTTTATTAAGGTAAAGGACAGGGAAATTGGAAGGTCTGCCTAAAACAACAGAACATACACAGCTCCTCAGTTGCTCTAAATCAGAAAGCTATGAACATTTTCTGAGCTTTTTTTTTTTCCTGGAAAGAAGATCTGGATGAATGAGAAACAAGCAGCAGGCTGACAGAGAAGCCTCTCGTGACTCAAACTGCACCCAGATAGTATCTCAAGCTGAGCGACAGGCTCTTGGACCAGAACTGAGCCAGGGGAGAGGAGGCTGCACGCAGAGATGTTGTGTCTCTCCAGCTATTGAATCCGTCCTGCGCCCAGGACAGCAGGATTCGCATGGCCTCGTAGAGAAACAGAACTGGCAAAAAGGTGCCTGCATTCAATGCCAATACCCTCCCTACTTCTAACACGCAGTGGGGTCCTACTTTTTGGGTGGCCATTTTCATGAAAATGTGTGACCATGCTGTTTTACTGAGTAGTTTGTGGGTGTCTGAGCACAGAAGAGTCCAAGTGCCCTAGGAAAAGGTTTGCCCAGGAACCCCCTTGTGACCAGGGACTTGAGATGAACTCCTCTTGAGGAGACCCTGCTGTCATAAAGTCTCCAGCCTGCACTCCAGAGAAGGTTTTAATTTTGCATGAGAGACACAGCAGCTTCATGAAGGGTCCCACAGCTTGCATGTTGAAGGATCTAATTTTTTTGTAACAATGGTTACAATTCAGTTAAAGCAAAACCAGACACCATTGCACTTAATCAATGAATTCACTTCTGTGTGAACCAGGACTCCAATTTGGCCAATATTTTCCTTCCTATGTTGTGACAAATTACTCCTATTGACTGAACAGAGCATGCCAAAGTCTTGTATGTTCTGATTTATATGAAATAATTAGCATGATATTGTCTGGATTTGAGGTCACTGAGCTATTTTACTAGTACTTTAATATCAACATTCATTTCCATCCTGTACCAATTAGCACAGAAGAAGGAGGATCCAGCTCCAATGACATCTACTCTGCTTTACAACATTCATACAGACTTTTCTTACACTGATTCTTACCCTCTCCAAGAAAAACCTTGACATGTGGGTTTCAGAACAACAAAAACATTTGCAAAAAGAAAACACTAGCATAGGGTGAGATGCCAGTTCATACTAAAAATGTAAAGAACTGAATGTTCCTGATCTTGCAATTACTTTCTTTACAGAAGATAATTTTTGAGAGAAAACAAAGGTCACTTGTAAGGAATAAGAGACCCTCTTCATGCTCTTTGCCTAGAAGGAATTTAAAAAGCTACAAGGATTTTTGCAGGTCCAAGACTTTCAATTAAAACTAGAAGGATTGCTTTATTCTAAAAATGAGCTTATCAACTGTACTAAAATGAACAAAATAAAACACCTAATACTGCACACCTGACCCTTGAAAAACTATTTCACCAGTCCCTGGGAAGGTATCTCTCAGAGCCAGCTCTTCAGCTGGGGCAAATCAGCAGCTCCCCACTATGTGGGGATCTACGCCAGTTAATTAGGAACCTAATTGCACTTTTTAATAAAAGAGAAGAAGTTTATATGGGCTTTTTAATGGGATGGTGGAATAGGAGTAATGCAAATGGGTCAGGGAGAAAGTTCTGGAGATTTGTTGTAGCTAAGCACTGCTATTCTCTCCCCTCTAGGTCAGCTGCATTGCTATTGCTCTATCAATGGAGTTTTCCAACAGCCAAAGTAGACTAGACTGAAATGAGAGAGTGGAACAGAGTGCTCTCTGCAAGAGCCTCTCAGCACAGAAACTGCCTCTCTACCCTGTCCTCAGTGAGGAGCTGGAGGCCTTGCAGCTGTGGGACCCAACAGCCCATCTGCGTAGGCAGCTTTGCGTGGGCTGCTCCTGGGGAACCAGTGTCCAAGGGAAGCCAGCCCAGATCCTTCCCATGTTGAGAGGGGACACACTTCCAGCTTTACTCATCACTGGGCGCGTTGTTAAAATCCTGACTGAAGCACGGCAAGAAGCTTAGAGCAGAAAGCGGAGCCCATCTGTGGCACCATGTTAAGTGCCTACCCAAGCTGACTGGCTTAGGTTAAGTATCCCTGACACGTCTGCTGGCCCAGTTCTACAGGAGACCTTCATTTGCCCAGCACACGGGGAGAGTTTGTTAGAACCACGCGAATAGAGACTCCAGAGAACTGTCTTGGAGCTCAACTTCTTCATGTCTGGAGCAGTTGGAGGGTAGGAAAGATCCTACCAGGAAAGATCCAGGACTCAGTCATAACTGAGATTGAGTTCATCTGGAGAGATGGCACTCATTTTAGATAAAAAATGTTCTCTCCAAAGACATATTTTGAAAGAATGTAGGGTCAGTATCAAATATAAGCCTGGGAAAAAAAAAATCTGTTTTTTTTCCTCCAAAACAATGAATCTTAAATCCAAAAGCTGTGATCTAAGTCTATAGTTAGGGGTGGGATTTTTTCTTTTAAATTAGGTAAATGGCAGCAATCACCTTTTGTTTCCAACATACCACCCCACTGACACAAAATGTCCTCCCAGAAAAGCCTTTTGGCTATTTCATTTATAAACATGCCTTTGCATTAAAGTGAAATGAGCTGATGCCAGCCCTGCTGCACGTATTGAGCCAGAACTTTTAGGAAATGTTTCATTTCTATGGCACTTGGATTCTATTTAACTTAGAAAACTGGATAGTTTTGATGCATTTGTTTCATCTCTTCATGTTTAGCGGAGTTTACCAAATGTTACAGCTTGCAGCTTGTATTAATAATTACATTATCTCAGTGGCCTGGATTTGTTCCTGGCAGGGAGAGAGGTCTGGTTTCTGAGTGAAGCAAATTAAGGTCTGCATGGTCAGATCCTCTAATACAAGGAGCTTGGAAGCAAGAAGGGTAAGGGGTATCTATGACTTCTGGGACAAGATCAGAAGTCAGGAAGACTGTTAAACAGCAAAAGTATTTTTTTCAGGTCCATGGCTTAGCTAGAAAACAATTTCAGATTAAATCACAAAAGCTCTCTTCATGAATTTTTTCATAAAAAATAATCTTTTCCCCCAAAATATGTTATTTTGACACCTTTCGTGTCAGGCTCCAAATAGACATCTTTAATTTTAGCTCATTTCAAGCTATTGTTTCATCTTTTCCTTTTTGGAGAGCTTTTACCAGAAAACAAAAAGAGTTACTGGAAATGGAAGTTAAAAAAAAAATAAAAAAAAAAGTGTCAACATAAAAAAAAAATTAAAATGTACTAAATATACTAATTTCAAAACCTATCTCTCATTGTTGCTGCCAGTATTTTCACCAGATACCTTTTTCAATAAAATTACTATTAGGTTACATAAACTGTACATGCCTCCTCCTGGTCTGAGAAACGGTGCGACAAGGTAAAGTTTATTTGGCTTTCCTGCTGCTTTGCAGAAGAGCGGGAAATGATGGCACTGCGGTGAGATGAGAAGATGTGAAGCACAAGCATTAGACATTTTGTGTTCCTAGCAGTCTGCATCTGTCCTCAGCACCACTGAGGAAATTTCCTTCTCCCCTTTGGAGTCACATTCCAGGCTTTGCTAGCTTCCCAGCCACTGCTCTCCCAGTTTATGGCAGTAGTGAAGTGTGTCAGGGGCGTGGAGAGGCTTTTCATCTTGTGTGATGGAAAATGAGGTGTAATCGCAAGAGATTAAGGACAAACACTCTCTAACTGGGGCTGAGGGGCTCACATCACTTTTAGGCATTCATTTCCCAATCTCCACATCTCTTACGACATTGTTGCTACATCGAAGATCGATGGATCACAGACAGGTTTCCTGGCTGCTTACTCCACACTGGCTTTTTTTCCCAGGGAGGAGTAGGTGGCATTTCTGATGTTACAATAATTCACAGTGAAAAGAGAAGCCTGCAGAAGGTCCTGGCAAGGCACAAGTAAATTGCCTGCTAACAGATTCATGTTCTCCAAGCATCACCCAGGCAGTGATAAAAAAGAAACACAGGATCAGGTTGCAAAGCAGCCTGTTATCAGGCGATGTCTCCCAGTGATATCACAGAAAGCCCCAGTTCATGAAGCTTCAGCTAATTTGTCCTACATGTTCATTATCTGGCAAAGTTTAAATAGTGCATTCCTGTGAGAGGTGTCCTGCACACCTGACACAAGTTAAATGCACCATCACAGTGATGGTGGAGAGCTGCCCGTGGGGTTTTCTCTTAGCGCATGTCATGTTAGACAGCACATACAGAGGCTATAGGTCTGTTTATGTTTCAGACTTTACCACTGTACTTTATGGAATAAACATATCTGCTTTCATTTCAAATAAGGAATGAGCCTGAGGAAAACCTCAGCTCCAGATGCCCTTGGGGCACAGACAAAACACTAGCACCTCAGCCTGGAGTCTTCTGTCGCTGCAGGTGAAAGCACCTCCACACTCCAATGCCATGAAGTTGAGACCCACAATTTGCCTAGCCAGGATTTTTATACTGGTATAACTTCATTAACTTGGATGGACTTCACTTATTTTTGTTGTAGAAAGATAGACTAAAAGGGAGCAAGGCTCTGGTGCTGAATGCTGTGACCTGGGTGCTCTTTATCCTGACTCTCTTTCAAGCCCTTTTGGGGCCACTCGGGCCTGGTGTGGGTGAGGAGTGACCCAAACGTCCACCCCTCACACGTGGTACCAAATTACTGACCTGCAGCCGGTCTCTTTAGAGTGTCCTCATAACCGTGATCCTGACCAGGGCCGCAGGGACCCTGCGCTAGGGGAACTGCACAAGGCCCTTTCCTGCCTGACAATAAAATCTATTCTAATTATAACTGCGGCACATGCTCGCTCGGCAGGGCAGGGCAGGGCAGGGCAGGGCAGGGCGCTCGCCACTCGAGGTCCCTCATGACAAATCAGCTGTGGCCGAGTGGATTCGAGGCACACCTGCTGTAGGCGCCTTCTGCAAAGCGGAGGCGGCAGGAAAATTGACGATGCCCCTTGCAGCACACCCCGAGAGGAGGGACGCCCAGAGATGGCCGTGCGCTGGGTGCTGGGGCTCGCCACGCATGCGGCAGACTTGGTGACGTCTCTGAGCAGCCCTGGCCACCTGGCAAGAGGCCACTGACCCCACAGGTCAGGGAGAGGAATGAGACCCTACGGCTCAGCAGGACGCACCCCACCATGCACCCGAAGGGTGGAAACCACCATGGGGCAGATCCGCACTGATCCTCCCGGCTCTGCAACTCCTTCTCTCACCACGGCATGGCTGTAGTCCCGCGGGACAGAAATGGTTTTGCCTGCTCTAGGTTCTAGGCTGTAAGTGAACTTTCGCTTGGGAATCTCTTGTTTTTCTTTTACAGTTCTAACAGGAATCTAGAGGTTTGTGCTACGTTTTTTACATTCAGGGATTCAAGGTTGTGTGTGGGTTTTTTTTTTTCTTGAATTATTAGAAAGTGCACAATTTTAGCTTTTCTTTGTTTTTACCATTTTGCCACTGGACTAATTTCTACTTTGGAAGAGGGAGTGGAGAACTAAAGGGAAAATGAAATTAAAGCCCCTCAGTCTTATTTATTCTATTGCAATTATCACTGAGAACAGACTGGAAAGCATTAATTTTGAAATATTAAAATATTTGAGTCTTTGAAGTAAAAATAAATATATATCTAGTCAAATGTCAAGACACTACCAGCAGACTGGAAAAAATATTTGAAATATTTCCTGAGTGGAAAAAAAATCATTTTACAGTTGATTTTACTACTTAGATATTTAGCAGGTTAGCCAAATGAATTACTTTTCAACCAAAGAAGCTCACACAACATTAGCAATTCTCACAGCAGCCCAAGATATCATTTTCAGCCAACAGGTCCAGCAGCTTCTAACAACAATTTAACTCATTTTTAAAGAAAATGTGTCCAAGCGTTTACCAGACCAGACCAAGGAAAACAGAAATTCTATATAAATCAGAGGGAGGGGGGAAAAAAAAAGAAACATCTATATTTTTTCTCCTTACATAATGCATCGTTCCCAGATTGGAAGCCAGTTGCACAGCGGTTTGTTAGTGGTGAGAGCAGGATATTGGGTTTCAGGACTCTTGGGTTAAATTATCGAATCTGCCATTGATTTGCAGTGTGACCTTGGGCAAGTCATTTAAAGGGAAATATGTAATTATTAGTTTCAATTGGCCACACTCTCTTATTGTCTATGGCCTTATAACACTTGCTACTTTTTATAGGGAGGGCACTTTTATTGGAGGGTTTTCTTTTCTTTTTTTAATTCTCAGAATTCAGAGAATACTCAAATAATCCAACTGGGAAACCTAATAAACTAGAATCTACATGCACTGTCACATACTTAAAGATTTATTCATAATTAAGCAATTTAAACTGTTGTCTTAGGTTAGTAAAGTTAACTGCATATGTACATCATTGTACATTCCAAGCTAAATGGATAGCAAGGGAAGATCAAACTGCACAAATATAAGATGAGAAATATTGCCCAGTGTAATAATTTCAAAACTGATAATGTTGAATCTATTACAAAGCTTTTTTTTTTTTTTTAATTAGGAAAGAGTTTTGTTCACAGTGAAGAAGAGAAGCAGGAAACTTCCTCTTTTTTTAAAAATAAATATTTTTAATAGCTTTCTTCTAAATGAAATGTCTTCTGGAAAAAAAAGTTACCCACAAAAAGTGAGTTCAAGCATTTCCTTAGTTTTACTTAAGACAGTAGCAGTGTTTCAGAAATAAGAAACACCCGTTTTGATGTAGAATCATTTGCAGTTTTCAAAACACTGCAAAGATGGAAATTTTAACTGTAAAAAGAGTTGTGAGGAAGAACGCTGCTAAAAGCTCTACTCTCATTTATAGCAATCTTTTATTTTTAACAATATGATTAAAAGGAAGTTTAAAAATAAAGTAGTTTGTAAGTTAAGGGTTTGTTCTATTTTTTCTGTATTCTATTGGGACCATGCAAAATATGGTATAATACTTATATGTCCTGCAATATTATTTACTTTGAAGCTTAGCTTTAATTTATAAAGTGCTTAGAGACTGTCTGATGAAAATGCAATAACTAAGTCGTCGTCATCATCATTGTTATTATTGTGAATATCATTATTTTTATTCCCTCAGTGAAATAAGAAATCGGTTTGGAAAGATTACAACAGCTGTGGGGAATGTGCCTCAGTACCTTCTCCACTGCATTTTGTGCTACTGCCAGAAGCAGTTTATAAAAGGCAGCAGGAGTCACCATGTTCCTCAGCTAATGGGCACGAACGTGCTTGGGCTGTCATGTGTCCCCTCGATATGACAAAGAACAGCTACACGGTGAACCGTTTTTCATTCAAGGGATGCATAAAAGTCTTTTATATAAGTGCCCTGGGATTCGCAGTTTTAACCTCAGACAAACACCCGCAGTGTGTCCCGGCGCGCAAGGTGCGGTTCCTGCGCGCAGCGTGCGGCCCATTGAGAGCAACACCTGGCAAGCGGCACAAGAAGAAGCCCCCCTCTCAGCACGAGGTTTCATACGCCCAAACTGGGCTGCAAGACCGACCCGGAGCTGCTGCCAGGAGCTCTGTCTCGTCCATGCCCTGAGCATGTGGTTTCAGCTCACACCGAGGTAGATGCTGCTGCGCTTAGGAGGGAAACAGTGTTGAGTGCTCTTGTACGGACAAAGGGACCACAGAAATTCTCTGGAATTTTGCCCCAAATCCCTATCTAGTACAAGTGCCGCATCCTGGACCTCCCACTCAGGCTGAACTCGCTGCATTAATGGGCATTTATCTGACAAGTGAATCCAGCCATGCTCATGTGAGAGGAGAAGGCAGCCGTGACGGAGGGCAGGGAGGAGGAAAGCCGGCCCCAGGCCTGAGGAGCAATCCCAGCCTCCAAGGCCAACATCTGCTCTGCCAGATCCCCCGTGCGACCTTGCCCGTGTCCCCGTGCAGCAGTTACCCTAGCGGAAACTGGGCCTAGCAGCACTCACTCGCGGCGTCCCTGGGAAGGATCACGGCAAGCGAGCTGGCGAGGTGGCCAAACAGGCACCTTCTGCGTGCAGAGGGCCGCGCTCGCGAGAGGGCTGCCTCAGAGGGCAGGCGTGAAACCGCCCCGCTGGGGTTTGTCCAGATGAAGGAGCACTCACACACCCGTGGATGGAAAATCCTCCTTCTCCTTCCAAAGTGGTTGTAACAAACAACGGGAAAATTAAATCTACTTCCCAGGATACATGCCTGTACAGGAAATTCACTGGAGGGCGTTTCCCTGATAGAAATATTCCCTGGGAAGAAACTGAGTCTGCCTTTTGTAATGTTCCCTGAAAAATAACTCCCAGAAACCAGATCCTGTCAAAATGATGTGAGAACATTAGACATTTTGCTATCAAAATATTTTGGCTTCAGGAACTAGCAGATCTTCCTGCCTCACAATGAAAAGACACAGGCAAATGAAGTGATTGCTCCCTGCCACAAGCCTGTGGCATTGAGAAAATCACCTCGTTCGCCTGTGTCTTTAGACCTCACAGGCTCCTGGCACCTCGCCCTGTGCTCAGACCACTGCATCAGGCTTCCTGCTGGAAGCGGGGGTGCTTGTCTGGCCTGCTGGGGCATTCCCCTTTTATGCTCATATTTCTACTGCTAAAATTATGCTCCACTGGCTCCATAAAAAGCATCATTGGGGACATAACTTGTATGCTTGAAAGCCACCTCCTGAATTCACTTGTGCTGATGGGACTCTGGAGGATATGCACTGAAAACAGTGGCTTTTCTGCAGGCTGTGCGAACTTAGAAACTGGTGAAGTGAGTCCTGGCAGCTCTGTTTTCCATGTGGGATAGTGTCATGCTGTACTTAGTTGGGTTTTCCTGCAATGTGGCCTGCCCAACATTGCCTCATAAACAGTTCACACATTTCAGATTCATTTTGACACTTTGGTGTTTGAAGAGGGTGTCTTAATTTCTTGTTAGAGTGGAGCTGGAATTCAACAGTTTTTCTTCTTCAACTGCTGTTTAGAGCTGTAGTTGCTCCCAAATCCATCTGCTTAAAACAGCAGAGCCAGATGTTTTCTTCTGAAGCCTTGATTCAAAAAGTCCTTGTGGGTCTTCATGACAAAATGTATTTCCAGCAAGCACCTTGTAATGGATGAGCTGGAAGCGGGGTCTCCCCAGCCTGTCACTTCCAGGCCCCCTTCCCTGACCAGCCTGGCTCAGGGAAGCGGCTCAGGCATCAGGACTCCCGGTGCTTTGGAAACGTTGCGGTGCTTTTGTTCGCATCCCAGGAGGGACAGGTTTATGGAAGGACTGAAGACAGAGAGAAGGGCAAAGGGGCAGCCTTTCTACAATCCCTTTAGATTTCCAGCTAAAACCTCAGAAAAACTCATCCTCACTTCACCTCTGTTAAAGAGCTCCTAGCTGGCTCCCTAGCAGCAAGCAGGTTTTCTTCAGCTGCAAGCTTGGCCCAGAGGCAAGAACCACAGAATCACAGAACGGTTGAGGTTGGAAGGGACCCCTAGATATCACCTAGTCCAACCTCTCGGCTCCAGCAGGCACTCCTAGAGCACGTGGCACAGGGTGGCATCAAGGCACGTTCTGAAGATCTCAAAGAAGGAGACTCCACAGCCTCTCTGGGCAGTCTGTTCCAATGCTCTGTCACCCAAGGTGCTGTCTGGGTCCAGCTCATTGCAGAGCAAGGCCAGGGCGTGCAGGGAGATGGGCCAGCCCCAAGACTACAACCCCACTCTGCCGCCCTAAACACGCTTGGTAGGTTTGCTCCCGGCGCAGGGAGCGCCAGTGGCTTCCCCGCGGATCTGCTTCCAATCACCCGGCCGCACTCGATGAAAGGCTGCTCACATCGGAGCCAGCGCGGGTCAGGGGCGGCAGGGGCAGAGTGCATGAGAACTTTCCTGCATCCCAGGAAAACACTTTTAATAGAACAAATCTGGATCCTCACAGCAAACAGCTAATCCGAGGCAGAAGGGAGGGAAGGGGGGACAGAAGAGGCTTCTCCAACAGCTGTCAGCCAGCATTTAGAGCAGCAGCTATAAAAGCTGGTGAATAACAGCCACCCTCCCACATGGCCCTCTATGCTCTCACTGCGGATTTGCACCAAGGTGCGCGAGCTGGGTAAACAGCCCAGGAAAATTTTGCCTAGGTCTCACAGGAGGAAGAAGCTGGCAGCACACAGTGCCTCAGATTTCCCCCGCCAGACCCACACCAGCACTCTCAGCACCCTCTGTGAAGTTATCAGAGCACTAGATCCTAGAGGATTTATAAGAGGGACTAGGCAATGTGACTGCTGGCTCGGATTTGTTCTGACCTGAATTAAATCCCCAAGGCAATATTAAAAATTGGGTGGTCTGCAAAGTGGATGCTGCGCAGCAGGATGCAAGCTGAGGTGCTGCGCCGCAGTGTGCAGGAGCAGCCTGAGGCAGGCGCTACTTCAGCCGCACTCCCCTGCTGCGGCCACCTGCAGCCTGGCCAGCGTCCCCAGGCACACGGGGAGGCTGCGCCGAGGGCCCCTCACCTGCGCAGGGCTGCTCTGGGTCACGGCCATAGCTCCTTTCCTGGACACAAGGTGAAATATAGAAGGAAAAACTGGGCTGAACTTAACAGGAACCTGGTATTTAGTATTTGTCTGAGCCAAAGCAAGTAAGTAGAAGAGTTGCTGTAGGGGTTCAGAAAGCCTATTTAAAGGTAGATATGTTCTTTGTAATCAACAAATATAAACAATATTAGAGGTCACTTCTCATCCATCAAGTGCAAGCTGCACTCAGAAACTAATGGGCCAAGAGCATTTTTCTCCCTTTATGGAGGGCAGGGAGGAATCACAGCCAAAGTGATTTGAATTAAGGCAGTCAGTGGCCTTTGGATTGCTAAAAAGGTATACAGGTTTTTCAAGGCCAACCAAGTAATCCAGCCACTAGGTCCAAGTACATTTTAAGTTTTTTCCTAAATGAACATTTATCCTTAGATCTCCTGAATGCAGCCTGGTCATTTGCTCCAACCAGCCCCATGCAGGGGTTACTTTCCCTCCACTGGTAGGAAAGCTGAGCACGTGGTCTCGGCTGTCTAAAATTAAAGCAGAAAGACAGGTACTTAGATGGGCTCTTCACCCACCTACAGTGGGATGCGAAGCACATTATCCCAGATGGCTGTCGAAAGCACCACAATGTCTGAGATAAAATAGGCTTCCAGCTTCTACAGGGCCAAATCTGAAAGAGCTCTGTCCATCCATAAAAACATTGTTCTTGTTATTGAAAAAGAAACTTTTTTTGTCATGTGAAGTATCTGCCATCCAAGCTGGGCTCTTGCTGGCCACCTTGCTTTATCAAGGTCTGGAGATTTTTTAAAATATATAGCTATTTTGTAGCTTCTTATTCAAGGCAGCTGGACTTGATCAGCAGGTCACCAGAGTAGGGAGATAAGAAGGCTCTTTTCTTAGGCGCCCTCGTAGGAGTTTCACAATCCCAGCTTGGCTTATATGGCAATTAAAAACCCCTCTAAAGCAGTTTTGACCTTGGCATCTTTCCTTATGACAGCTCCAGCAGCTCTGTGGTTCAGCAGCTCTTGTGCCTACAGAGGAAATGGGGCTTTTGTGGCTCTATCACATATCACATACATACAGACATGTAGATACACCTTAAAAAAACTCTTTTACTGCTTTTCCCATAAATTTATAAGGTGGGACCTCATAAATTTGCAGTCACTTACTCCTGTGTCTGCCCTTCTCACTCTGCCTTGCCACAGCCAGGGCATCTCGTGCAACGGTCTCCTTGTTCCAGTGGGGGCAGATGGGTCCAGGCCACCCGTACACTCCACGCAAACTCTACCAGGCCAAGCATTTCAGCTGCGCTTCCCTACGTGCTTCTCTTGACAGATGAAATTTTAGGCCAGACAGGCATTTTAGAGAACCTCAGTGATTTCTGTAAATTGTTTCTGTCACAAAAAAAAAAAAAAAAAAAAAAAAAAAGTAGGAATTTCTCCTGCTTCTCCCAACTGCAAGACTTGGAATGTTTTTCAAATCAAATTGTAAAGAAATTTCATCTTCATTTGAAAGCACCTTTTTTTGCAGAACAGCACTGAAGAAAGTCAGTGCTTCCATCCCACGCATCAGCTTTCAAAAATGCAGAGTGAGGTGTTAAGTGGCTGGAAATCTTTTACCTTCCTGCAGCTCAAGTCTCCAAAATGTGTCAGGGATGTTTCCGCACAAAAGTTGAGGGTTTCCCTTGCAGGCTCTTTGTGCCTCACTGGGGATGCCACAGCTCTTCACTCAGCTGTGGCGAGGAAGGACAGGGGTACCCGCAGCCACCGGTCGGACTGCTGGACGCGCACGCCCAGACCCAGCGCTGTGGCACCAGGGCAGCGCTCACCCGCAGAGCCCTGAGCCGCTCTCCTTCCTGCTGCCACCAGGGGGGAATCATCCCAAGAAGGCAATAACGGCCCTACTGCGTAAAATGAGCCTGCCAGCCACATAGCCGTGCTAGTTGGAGAGCTGCATGCAAGGGCTTTGGCTTTAGAAAGGTACAGTCCTGCAGGTACAACTTGTTCTGAAGCAAATCTTCATCATTTCCCTCCCTCAGCATGTCTTGCAAGGGTCAGGTTCTCTGTGTCCAAGAACTAGTCAGGGTGTTTAGAAGAAATTTTCTGTTTGTGGAAGAAAAAATGATTTTGCGCAAAAAATAAGGAAGTCAGAAATTCATGGAAGACAACAGAAAAAGGGAAAATAAAGGAAAAAGCAACTCCTGATGGACCTAAATCGGAAGAAGGTGGGGGCTGATATTTTGAGAATTTTCAATTTTCTGACAAAAAAAGTACACTTGCTAAGAAAGCACATGCTTTCTAGAGAACAGCCGTACTGTCAAAACCCAACGTCCTTGTCTGTTCCCGCAGAAGACGCTTCCAGCAGGCCAGCAAAGCACCCCTGGCCCTGGGACGGGCCAAGCCCAGGCCAAATCCCTCCGGCGGGCCGACAAGCTGAGCACGCAGCCCTCAGGCTTGCAGGGTAGGAGAGGCAGCTGGCCGCACCCTTAGGGCGTCAAGGACCAGGCGCTCGGCTCCGGCAAGGGCAGCAAAGCTGCTGATCTCTGTCAGTGACACTTCCTAACTCAAACCTCTGTGTGTGTGTGTGAAAATTTAAACAGACTTTGTCCTGCTCCTCGTGACAGCCAACAGCAAGAGCTGGGCAGGGATCTGTGAGCCTCGCGCTTCCACTGTGATCACAAACGGGCACAGGGAAAAGATGAAGGTGGCAGCACTACTGACAGCAGACCAGCTGCGTACAACACCGTCTGCCTTTCACGTAGAGATACTCCTTATGCATATTCCACCCCCAAAATCACCACAGCTTGGAGAAGTTCATCTTGACTGCTGTCTGCCAAAATATCTTCTCATTCCACTAACAACGATGATGAATATGCACACATAGCAGTTAGCATTCATTTACAAAATGCTTTACCCATGAATACATATCCTAATGACTCA
The DNA here is from genome assembly GCA_034781795.1 of Crypturellus tataupa. Lineage (NCBI taxonomy): Eukaryota > Metazoa > Chordata > Aves > Tinamiformes > Tinamidae > Crypturellus > Crypturellus tataupa. Next base: position 884,269 of record JAWLRI010000060.1, on the reverse strand, counting down.
TAAAAATAATATCTTTACCCCAAATTAGGCCCTTTTGTTTGCCTGACCCACTCCAAATCAGATCATGATGACAGCAAATAGCGAACGCTTCACACAAGTGTCCTACATCCTGTGGGAGGCTGGTAATTATGCGATTGCTCTAAGTGTCACTGTGTCACTACATTTGCTTTCCAAAATCAAAGCAGTTTTGACTGGACAAATAAATCACCGATATATATCTATTATGCCCATTTTTTTCCTGAAAAAACAGTTAATTTTGAGTTTAAAATTCACCTTCTGTAACTAATATGCAATTTCAATTAATACTTTTGGTTTTGCTAACTCTCTTGTCTGTGAAATTCTCTTTTCCTCCAGGTCTATCCAGTACATACCCATTCATCCATATGCACATTTTGTAGGTACCGAAATTGTCACAGGAAGAAGAAAACACAAGAAAATCCACTATGTGGTAAAAACTATAGTGAAATCACTTTATTCATTGGAGAGGCAAAGCCACCACTGAGGTAGACTATGTTTAATACTAAGCTGCCAAGAAAAAATTCCGGTTAAACAGCACAAACATTTTCTGAACTAGAACACTGCTAGTAGTTTAGGCTGAAACTTGTCCCAGACACCCAGGCCAAAACTAAACATTGCCTTTAACAACTATTGCAGGATCTCAGGTATATGCTGTCCTAAAAACATGATCCCATTTTGGCCTGGCTTGGCAGAGGCTGCTGGCTGCATGTCCTCTGCACGGACACTGCATGTGTGCTGTGCAGTGACCACGGGTTCCCATCTGGAAGGTGCCCATGTGTCCCCACATGTGCCCTCCCCACATGGAACGTCCTCCACATGCCTCATGTGCCATGTGGAGACACAACCTCCACAGCAGCATCCATGACATTTCATGAGAGACGGGATCTGCCAAGGATGGATCTTTGATGACAAATTTCAGAGATTTTGAGACCCTTTCTATCCATTGATTTTGAATGATTTGGGACAGGAAGAGAAAGGAGAAGGGTGGGGAAAGAAGGGAACAAGCTCAGACAGAAACGTGATCTTCAGCATCTATCAACACAGCAGTTAGTCTGAAGTCAAAAGCAGATAGTTTGAAATCAACAACAGGCAAAGCCGATGTTTCATAGCCAAATGCGCAACATAAAAAACACCCACTGAGATGCACGTGTAGCTCCTCCACATACAAATCCCCACAGCTGCCGGCTTTCATCCATAGCAGTTTTTATCCTGGCTTGTGCCTGTGAGGATGGTGCTGCCAACAAGGGGAGGGAAACCATCATTCCTCAAAACCTCTCAGAGCAGGGAGCAGAAAAAGTGGCCACCAGTGTGTCACTTCATACCTGGAGGGGACCCCAAGTCTGACACCTCCTAAACTGAAGTTGGACAGAGCTGGGCTCGCTCTGCTGAGCTCAATGGGAATACAGCAGGGTAAACAGGAGCAGAACAAAGCCTATTGTTTCGCGTGTGTTGGGCCTGTCGCATCTATTCTTCCGCCCCAAGTGCACGAAGCAGCAGGCGCTCTGGCTGCCGCTGCCACAACGGCCCTGCCAGGAGCTGGGCAGCGTCGTCGCTTGGGGCCGACCCTCGGCGTGTCCCTGCTCGGGGATGGCACGGGGACAGTGAGCCACGGCGCACGTGCTCTTGTGCCCAGCCGACAGGAAGAGGAAACCAGCAGAGACAGGCAGCTGGGGGACAAGCAGGAGACAGGAACAAGGTCTGCACAAACGCAGGAACCCCTGTTTCAATTCCAGACAAAGGTAATTTGACCAGCGCCTTGAAACTCCCGAGTGAGTAAGGGTTTTATTGGGAGAGCTCCCATCGGGAAATAAGCACAGCCTCCACATCGGAACCACACAGTCCATCAAAGTTGAGTATTCTCCAAATATGTAGAGGGAACTCCTAAGTCCCAAGCTTTTGGCAGCCAAATTGAGTCAAACCTTAGGAACTGGTGACGTGGACACCGGGATGTCTGGCATGTCCCAGAGTGATTTAGATACTTGTCACCGGATGGTCAGGCAAAAATAGACTTTCTCTGAATTGGGCAAATAGGCCTGTCATCCGCACGCTCACTGTTAGAAACAGCAAGCTTTTATAGCAGTAAGGCTTGGGTTTACACTGGAGCTTTGTCCTCCCTGCTCCCCTAAAGGACAGCACCAGGGCCAGGCGAGGCCAACACACGTGGTGCGAGAGCAGCCTGAGGGCTGTGTCCAGGCTGCCGCGGAATTAAGTCGACCCTTCCCCTCTTCCAGGATTAAGTCCACTATTTATCGGTAGTTAATTAACAGATTACTGGGAGGCTGAAAGAGGCTTTCTAGACAGACTACTCTGCCTGGCCCAGAAGCATAATACTGATGTTGGATTTGCGTTCGGTCCAATGTTATGACACAGAAATTGGGAAGAGCAGATAGTTACAGAAACTCAACAGTTACTCAAAATTTGCACCAGCAAACAGTACACGCGCTCTAAAAGAGCTTGAAAAATTTCCTCTTTCGAAAGGCTTTAAATAGAAGAGATATAAAATTGTGGATACTATGTTTTTACTGAAAACTTCGTTTGCAATTAATAAAAAGTCTTTGTGAAAACTGTTTACTTTCCTTGGAGAAGTCTGGCTTTCTGTCAATAAAAAAACATTGGTGATTGGAATAGAGAGTTTTCCTTTTTTTTTCAGCTCAAAAGATCATTTCCATGTGGACTGGAGCCTCGGGCCTCCCGGGAGCTGGAGGCCCTACCGCAGAACGTCTCTGTGGCCTTGCACCTGGGCGGCCACTGTGGGACAGCGCGGCACACGCTGCCCTAGTGGGTCATCACAGCAGAAAAATAGTCAGGCGGGTTCCTGAGGCACCACTCCGACTCACAAGTTCAGAGAAAGGAACCAGCTGGGGTGTGGACTAATAAATGTTTCTAACAATTTAGAATTATAAAAAACATTAATTAATCCCTCTTGTCTCTGATTTTCTCTTGACTGACATCTCTTCAAACATGGCCAAAGATTTCTCTCCCTGGGAAAATATTTTAGCAAGTGGAATGTCATCTGCTGTTCCAGCTTTGTCCAGAGCACACATAAGACTGGAGAACCTATAGGACCAAACCCCAGGACCTCTCTACCCAGAAACTAGGTTGTCCAAAACTTCTGTTCCTCCAGACACATTCAACTGGTGGTCAGTTGATAACTTAGCTTGAAAAAGACATTTGGAAAAGATGTGATCCAAACACCAAGAGAAGATGAGATCTGGACCCTATTAAAAGGCAACAAGAGATTTCGCCCTGATTTCAACAAGGTTAATATTCAGCACAGAATGAGCTCAATCTGAACTCTCCTGTTCTGCAAAATCTGCAGATTTTGGCCTCACAGACCAAATCTGACTAGTCCTGATATTTAACCCTCATTCGGAGGTACACAGCAGAAAAATCAATCCCCCTCTTATTACTTGCTAAGGCAAGTGACATCTGGCAGGGTCCCGCCAAGGGAAGGGCTATAAAACCCGAGCTGTGCGCAAGGGGCAGTTACAGGGCTCTGCAAATATCACTGCTGCACTGCAGCCCAGAGAGCGACACCGATGTGACACCACTGCGGTCACCCCAGCAGCGCTGCAAGGCGCCTGGCCCTGCAGACTGCTGCTCCTCCAGCGCAGGTCCCATTGAACAGGGCCTCATTGGGAAAGGCTGGCGGGAGCAGGCCAGAAATCTGCATCTGAGCTGGTCTCTGAGGAAGAAATCTGCCTCAGCACAAAAACACTCTGCAGTATCGTTCAAGCAGTGCTTCCCATTTGACAATCAGATCCTTTTTAAAGCAGTAATGAAAACCTACCCAAACTCTGGCCTGTTTTTCCCTATCTCCCTCTCTCTTGCTTTTTCTCCTGTTTTTGGATTAAACTTTCCTATTTTCTAAAATATCTGCTACTGGGAAAACCCTTCAGCAGCCTCCCAGCAAACAGGCTAGCTCCTGCAGAGCTGGCCAAATGTCCAGGGGAGGCCTTGGGTCTCTCTCAGGTGATTGGGGCCCGACAGCCCTTATGATGGGACTGTGCAGAATGAATCTCCAGATGAGCCCACGGGTGCCTGGCCCGAGGGGAGGACCTGGAGATCCTCTGGCCAGAGGCCTCCCCAACAGAGCTCAGATCCCTGACGTGACTCTGGGGTCATTCACCCGGCAGATCTGCCTCACTCATAAGAAAACACACCTGGTAGATGCACCCTAGAGCCAGGGACACAGGAACTGCTGGATCTGTGACCCTAGCAGGGCCACCTGAGTGCAGTTACTGCAGTGATGTCTGCACGAGCCTGCAGATAGCCTGGAAAATCAGCCTGTGGAGATGTTCCTGTACCGTGGGCCCCTACAACACCCAGCCTGGACGAGGGAAGGGGTGGGAGGGATAGGGAGGAAGCAGGGGGCACTGGGGCACCCAGTCTCCAGCCTCTTCTTCCAGAGATAAGCTCGAGCACCAGGAGGGATTAGCAACATTTTGCAGAGCAAGGAAAAGGGAAAGAATGTGACTTGAACTGACTGTGCAAGATGGTAAACCTGGGAGCATTTCAGGAGCAGCCACGCTCAAACTTCGGCCATTCCTAGCACAAGGCAGAATTTGTGTATAGAATTCCATAAAACAGATTTAAGTCTTTTTTAGAGAAAAGATGTAGATTTGGAGGCTACAAACTACCTTGCAAATTCATGCCGATTTTGTTGCCACAGTCATTTATAGGAGAGAAACAGCACTACAAAAGCCAGGAGGGAAAAAGCAGCACTGCAATTAAGTCCTTTCTAAACAAACCATTTGGGACTCTGGGTTCAAACTGGCATTTCATTTTTGAAACCCCTTTAGGAATTCATGTCACTGCCTTTTTATAATATGAACAGTATGACGCATTGCACAAAGGCACATCAGAAATGCTCTGTTTCAGCCTTGGGTGCGTTGTCTTTTCTATTTTTTCAGCTTTTTCAGAGATTGATCTGTGTAGCACAAAACACAAGCTGTTTCACCTACCAAGCTGTTTAACCTGCTTTGTCCTGCAGTGTCAGCAGCAGGGACCTGTCCTGATCTCTGGTAGTCTCTCCTGCTCAAGTACGACGCTGGGGCCCCTGCTTGGTCCAACCTGTGGGAAGTCCCAAAGAGGTCCCCTTTGAGGAGCATTAGCCAGGCCTCGGCAGGGTGGGAGTTCAGCACTAACATGCAACCCAGCACGAAACCAAGACCCAATGGAAACTTTATTTTATACAACCAAGTGTTAGAAACTCTGTCCTGGTTTCCCCCGGCTATTTCTTAAAAACAACAAAAAGAAGGGTGGAGGTAGAACAGAGGGGGAAGAATATATCAGCTTCGGAGTAAACAGTTTGGAAGCCAAGCAGAATTGGCCGGTGAGCGCATATTGTGATTCAGAAGGGAAGGCTTTTTTTAACCGCCAGGGGTGGCGGCGGCGGCGCAAGGACAGCCATGCAGTCATCTTCCTGCGCAAACAAAAGCGGAGCGCGCGAGGTGCCGCGCGCCGCCGCCTCAGTGCCGCAGCGCGGCCTCCGGCCCGGCAGGCCGCACTCCTGCGGGCGAGCGGCGCCGCGCGGCACCTGGGCGCCGTGACTCCGGCCCCGTCACCTCTCAGGGGCTCTTGGCATCAGAGATCATTCCTATTTAAGAAAGTAACCTACCTAGCTCCAATATTGCCTCAGCTTACTATAAGCAGCGTTTCACTCTATATGAGGTCTGTGCGCTGAAAGTTTTCTTAAACTAAGGAAACCTGGAATAAATACTCCTTTGTCTTGAGGGCTTTATCACTGTGATACGGAAGAAAATTAGTGTATGACTGAGTTGTCCAGCAACAAAGCTCTTTCAGGCTAGGAAGGGCAGGTTTGATTTGTAAATTTATTGCTGCCACTGTTAGGACTCCACATTTGACCATGGTAGTGGTACACTGTCAAGGCTCCGATCTGGCCTGCAGTCTGCAAACACCCTCCTGGTGAGGAGGAACACAGGAGAGTGATTTTTTCATGTTTTTTCCCCCAGGCAAAAAAAAAAAGATTCAACACCAATAGGTTTTACAACTTTTCTCTAGTGTGCCAAGCTGCTGCTGTCAAGGGAAATTAATTCTGTTTTTGCAAAATTCAAAATCGTTGCTTTTTGAATGAGAAATGATTGTTATAAAATGTCCTTTTCTATTTGTTTTATTAAGAAAAGTCCTTCAAAACTGACCAAATCTGAATGGAATGCTTTAGTTCATTCAAAAGTTTTGTTTTTCTTCTTTACTTTCTGACTTGCAATTTTGGAAGTGATGACATATACCTCAGAGCTATATAGCAGCAAAGAAGACTCTCTGTAACTGTGTGCTGGCAGAGATCTGCCCTGTGTAAATCTTGATGCTAAATCACAGCAAAACCTACCACCTACTTCTCTGTGACGAAGGGCACAAGCTAGGTGGATCCCTGGCTTTTCTTTAAATATGTAAAAGCTGCTTGGCCTGGACCCAGCTTTATTTCACTTTGACCATGTTGACCTAGAGAATTAAGTCAGAATTACACTCTTTGATTTGTATGCTAAAATGCTACAAGTCCATAGACTGTTTTCAATCTGGCTTACCTCTGATAAAGCTAACATTCCTGTACTGTATGACTGCATTAGTCAGTAAGGCTCTGAAGTAAATAAGGAGACTTTCTGGTCACCGGTGACCATGAGGTTGAGACAGGGACATCACGGCAGCTGCAAGGTGTCCCTCAGCAAGGGACCTCTGGCAACCACTGAACAAAAGCAATGGTAAACTATGTCTCTCCATAAACATTTGTAGATTTTGGTCTAAAACCACTGTACTCTAAAATGCATGGAGCAGACATTTATTTGTCTGATTCAAATTAGAAGTCATCCTCTTGGAGACAAAGCTAAAGGACTTCTTGAGCATTCTTCCTAACCGACCATGCTAGGATACTCGTTAAGTATTTAACACTTTGCATACTTTGTCTTTTACTGTAGCCTGTCTGACCCCAGCAAAAGCAATACCTCCATTTCCATGCCAGCGGGGCAAAGTGCAAAAGACAAACATCTTAATTCTGTCTGATCTAGGCAGTGAAATCCCACCCTAAGCTGGTAAGTGCAGTCCATTCATCAGACACTTCATCCAAACAGAAATCCTGGACAGACAGCTTGGGTTTTAGCTGAAAGATGTATCACGGGAACACGCGAAAACAAGAGCATTCCCTGGTGTAGGCGGAAGCCCCAGGCGGAAAGGCCTAGGAGCACCAATCCTGCTGAGAACGGACTTGTGACACGAAACAACAAACAAGGCGTCTGGCAAGGCCCCGGGTAACATTCCAGGCACATGTGAAGGAAGAATCATTCTAAACACAAGAATGGGACCAGATGACCTGATTTCAATGGTTTATTGTAAGAAAGCTCCTTAGATTACGCAGATTAAAATCTTCATGGAAACACTTCTGGAGACTGTGTGTTGCTCAGCTTCCTGCACAAGGCACCACTTGGTCATGACTACATGGAATGGCAGGCTGGGAGCAGGGGGTATTAGTTTATTTTTTATTAAAAGGCTACAGAGTTCATGTATCTCTATTTTGTTTTCCTCTTGCACTGGAAATAAAGTAAATCTCCATTTCCACATCACCCAGAAATGAAGAAAGGAATACCAGCAAGGCAGTCAGCAGGCAGGTGAACTTTTCCCCTCAACTTCTACAAAATGAGGCAGAAGACTCCCTAGCTAAAGAAAGGAAATAGCTGGGCCATAGGCTTTCCTAATTCTGGAATTTCACTATTAAACTAGATTATCTGAATTATTCGGCCACAGGTCTGGGGGAAGCTGTTAAGTTCCTACACCCCAGCCTGCTCCTTAGCACAGTTCCTTTGCCATGGTCAGTAGAGAAGTCAGAAGACCAAGGGCTGCTGTTAAACTATGAGTGATGGGACAGCGCACCCGCAGCAGAAACAAAGTGCTCAAAGATCTGCAGTGCAGTGGCCTTTCCCTGGGTGTAAACAGCCCTTCGGAAGGGGACACTGTCACCTCCTGAGCCAGGCCCTGATCTGCCTACTGCAGTCTGCCTGGTGAAAAAACTTTAATTCTTTATTATTACAATTTTCCCAATAAGTTGAATCCTTGTTTTTGATTGAAAATTGAGAAATGAATAGTAAAAGTAAAATAAAAAAAAAAAGAACAAACACCACAGCTTTTTATACTTAACATTCCTCTCTCAGCCCTTTGACCTCAGAGCCCCTTGCTGTCAGCCTTTATCTATGCCCTCAGCCTCTCTCCAGCTCACTGGCCTGATCTGTCTCCATTAGCCTCAAGATTGAACCAGCAAAATCATCTTCAGTCACTTCTCCAAAAGCACATTAACACTCTGTGTAAAAGCTGTCAACCACCACTCCTTTCCTTCACCTCTCTTCCCTTCAGACATCTCGTCTTCTGATTACTGCTTTTTCAGCAGTGTTAATCCAGGGAGGGATGCACCATCACACTGTAACCATCCAAAGGCCTCCATGCTCCCCTCTGTGGCTCATGGGAACACATGGCCATGTCCAGAGGGCGGCACATCATAGCCAGAGGGAATTACAAGGACAGGAAGGAGGAAACTACCAGAATAAGTTTGGCTCTCTTTGGGGGCTGTAGCAGGAGTCTCGGGCATGCTGCATGTCTAGGTTTTAGCCAGCTGGAGGTAGGTGAGAAGCCTGCTGTTCACACCAGTCTGGGACTGCTTCTCCTCCTCTGCGCATGGAAGCACCATAATAGACCTGTGTTAAGTGCAGCTGAGAGACTGGAGAGGGAGCAGAGGGACCAGTTGGTGAATCACTGAGAAACTGGGGAGCAAAGACAGACAGGTGAGAGTATCTCAGATGGAAAAATCATAAATGGAAAATATCACTCCTCACACAAAATTCTATGTCTCCTTTGGCTTTCATATTCTTTAGCCCTTTTAAACCTGGCTTTTATCATGCCTGTTCTAAATGAAAGATACTCTCTCAAAACAAAAAGCTCCAAACCTTTCATTTGCAGATCTCTAGGGAAAAGGCCCTGGTGTTTCAAAATCCCACTCTGCTGTCTTTCTTCCAAACTACTTATCAACTTCAACATGATCCTGGAAATCAGTCCAACTCCTCTGAAACCGGTTCTCAATAAATTTACTTCCCTAGTATTAAAACTTTCTATTTCAGTTACCTCCCCTCTGCCATGCCCTGTTTGTCAGACTCTTTGGTCCTAGTTTTCAGGCTGCCAGTCCCATGGTCTGGAGGGTTCCAGAGGTCCTCAGTCCCATTTTGCCCCTACCAAGAGGCTCAATCTCATTGGCATCTATATGTGATCCCGGGTATGAGCATTCTCTAATAACACACACATGATCTCTCTGCAAGGTGCTGTTGACTGGAGGAATTGGCTTCAACTATTAAATGTTCCTTTCAAAATTATCAGCTGCACAAGCTTGAAGCCAGACAACGAAACCTGGGAAGGTTATATTCCTTCATGTCCTGCCGAGGCAGCACTTACCTTTCAAAGGGTGGGTGTACAAAACTGCTGTCATGGGGTGAAGAACGTGGCATTTGCTTGAGGAAACATAAGAATCATAAAGTATACAAGTAGCAAATAAAACATCCAACTCACCACGTGTCAGACAGAACTCTTTTTTTTTCGTGTTTTTGCCTCAGTGTTGTGCATACCCAGAGGGCAAACACTGTTCTCCCTTTCTACTGTTTTCTGTTTGCACTTCACTATGAAGAGTTAGCAAGGACAAATGTATCTTCAGGTTGGCCTCCATGAGAAGATGCCAGTACCCCCAGGGCCATCCCTCTCCTGCTGCTTCTGGACATGGTCATATACCCATGTTGTAGAAGCTGCCATTTCTAACTTCTGGACGTCCCCACTCACCCATCCTGTTAGGCAGTCCTTTTCAAGAAAAGCTTCAAAACCTTTTCCTCCACTGCAGATATCCAGAGATGTTACCTGTCAAAATACCAAAACAAAGGTGAAATATTACGTTTTAGAATATCAAAAATCAATTATACTTCTGCCAAATAGACAAGCAATTTTTGAACGTTTCCCAAGAAATATGTGACTTATAAAGTCAATGGAAATAAGCAGAAAATGATAACATAATTATGACTAATAATTTATCTTGGAAGTGGGGTGAGCAGTTAATTTTTATTATGTTTATCAATGTCTCTGGTCACAATATTATGTGGAAAATGCTTCTTCTGTGACCCAGGAAATTGAAAAGCCATTTGTGGCTGCTTGTTTGAGTAATATAAAGAATTATATATTTGCACATGTTTTATGTTGCTACAATATTGCTATTTCCTCGCATGTGGTTTGTGCATTCTTGTAATTGTCTTATTAGTCTAGTTTGAGTTTCAAATAGCACCTATATTATAACGTTTTAAGATGTTTGCTTTGGAAGGAATTATGGGACACAAAAACATATGGATCACCTTATCATATATAGAAAGCATACAGTAAAAAGCTGGCTTTCATTACTCTATTACCATAGATATATATATATATACACTCAGTCTTGAGACTTGGTTATTCGTATGTTTATGACATTTAGGACTGCTTTCTGCTATTGTGGATATACATTCAATCTCCTGGAAATACAACACATCTCTCTGCTGAATATTCCTTCATATAAACACTATGACTCCCCCAGGATAAATGAAATTAGTGCCTATAGCTGGTGTCTATGCAAAGGTTAATAGGTTTCTTAACAGATGTGCTTCCGAATACCTGGTGTCTCACCATCTCCTCTTACCTCTTCTCCGTACTATTGTTCAAATTATTGCCCTACATTCATCCAAGTGAGGTTAGATCAACTCATCAGAGTATGTGAAGGTAGGCACCCCTGACAGGCAGTTTTCTCCCTGCCACCAGTTGACATTCTCCATGTGTTCTCTGATGAGATTTCTCATCAGTGAAAGTGGGTCAAATAGCTATTCCTTGCTATTGCAGTGGGAAACAATAAGGTCTGATGTGCTCTGAGACCCAGACCAGGCTCAGCTGCTTTATGGTGTCCCTTCCCACCCTCCAGGATCTCCATCCCTGAACAAGGAAGCTTTGTCTTTATGCAACATGTCACACAGGGAACAGAGAACAGCTGCCTCGATACCCAGAGCTTCAGTCAGTCCTTTAGCTGCCTCAGATGCAGAGGCATCTGAAGGATAAGGACTGAGATTCTGACAGCAGAGAGAAACATACATACAGAGAAACCACAGAGGGAGTAGAAGGACCTCTGACATGTATTACATGTAGCTCTAGCTCCAAAACATTTGGATTTGCGTATGCTCATAGATGCAGCATTCTGTGCTGTGGCAGTCAGTCTGACTTTCAATTAAATAGGTAAACTTTGCCATCATTCCCTCTAGTGGTTAAATATGGAAGAAGCTGTTAAGGTTTATAAGTATTAAACTTCATCTTTATTCTCAGACAAAACTGTTTCATGCTTTCATAACCGTTGACCATGGTCCTAATCCCTCTGACAGTACAAATAGGGTTTTCTACTGGACCACACGGGCCTACGAAATTTTTTGGATATCTCCTGGTTTCCTAACACTATCTTGGAATTTAGTGCCATACATTGCATTACAAATTCCAGCCTTGCAAGGGTCTAGCAAGATGTTTTCTGGGATACCTCCAGTGAGCCAGAGGCTTTTGTAGAGGAGCTAAAAAGTCAGGAAGTGAGAATTTATTTGGTGCTGAACACACCTCCGCAGCCAGATTACAGCGATGGTGCTGCCGCGCACAGAAACTCGAGGTAAGCCTGCCGAGACCGCGTGGCAAATCCTTGCACCGATCGTTAAAGTTCCAGCTAGCAAACACTTCCCCCAGCCAAACCCAAACGGCACCATGAAACACTACACTTGCTTCTTACTGTACACTTTGGGTTAAAAATTGGAATTCTGTGAGTGTTCCTGCAGGGCCCCCTCACTCCCTATAGGGCTGCCACCCCTGGGATCCCAGGCAAGCCTTAGGGGCAGCTGTGCAGGAACATTTCTCCTGAGCTTTTGCAGAGTCGGCTGCCTCTGGTTCTATTCCCTTTCCTGAAACAAAATATAAAGCTTTAATTCTCTCAGGATTCCATGATTTCACATACCTTGCTCCACTTTGATTTATACCTTTTTTTAATGTAATTTTTTTTTCTGCAGTATGACTCTGTTGGCCTGATTTTCAGCTCCCACTTAGCTATCCCAGTATAACCCCAGTACTAAGCGCTTGAAAACTGGCCCCAAATTGCCCTCTGCCTCATGCCTCCAGGACAGAGTTGTTCTATTCTGCAAAATAGGAAAGACACGATGTGCATTTGGACTCAGACCACATTGTAGTGTCATTTGAACTAGTTCTAAGACCACAACTTGTACACATGGTCAAAGAATGAGATTTTTAGTTCACTAGCAGTTCCAGTAGATAATTAAGGACATTTTTTTCATATGATGTGCATCTACCTGATATGAAAGTATTTTCAATTTCTTTATTTTTCTGATGAACTAAAAATTTAAAATGAAGGAAATATGCTGGAGTTGACCCTCCAAAAAACCCTTTTGCATCATTCTTAATATAATTTAAAGGGATTTGGGTTAAACTAAACTCAATTAAACATTTTTACAAACATGTATAATGAAAGAATTAAAATGTTTTGCTGAGGAGATGCCAAAAGGAGATGTTTTCATTTTTTCTGAAGAGAGGGATTTGTGCAAAACAATTTTGTAAATCTGACACCAATTTATAAAGTTCAGTCACTGAAAACATACATTTTTTCAGCAAAGAAAAAAAAACCCTACTGTTTGAAAAGTCCACATAGCTCTATTTACATCCATTCTGGCGGCAATTTTACCCTCTGCTCCCCACCTTGGGATCTGTTATTCAAAAGTTCTTAGCCATGACAGAAGAAACAATGGCAGCGAAGTTCACCACAAAGACCCACATTCTTTGCTAGTCTGCAATCTCCCCCATTTATAATTTATCTTACCCTCAAGTCCACTAATTTGCAAACTGCAAAAACAAAGACAGTGCCCAAGAACCATGCATGGGTTTCCAGCACACAGAGCTCACAGGAGTTCACAGAGTCCCCTGAGATAGCCTGTGAACTCAGCAGCACAAGTTTAATGTTGCCCAATCATTTTTACAACTTACTTTCATGATCTTTTTTCAATGGCAATATAATAAATAATGTTGGTTTGGGATATTTTTCCTTGCCTTTATTTTTTCATTGCAACAGACACACAGAAAATCCATGATAAGCATCTGTTGTGAAGAAAAATTAGGTAGAATATATATACACAGAACACATTAGTTTTCCAAATCATTCTAATGATAGACTATAAATATTTTTTTGGCCTGCCTGCAGGCATTTTATTTTCAGCAGTGATCATGTCGGATTCCATTAACAGAGTCAGATCCGTATTTTTAATGGACAACTAAAGTAAACGTAGCTACAAAACAAAAGCTCTGTTTCCTTACTGCTGATCATAAGCTCTATCACATTTCATTAGGGTGCTGTATTACAGAAGAGTCACCTGCCTGCCTGAAGAAGAAAACATAAGTCTTCTTTTAACTGGAGTGCTCACAGCATTATTTTAAGAGCGGAAGACCATGAGGTTCTACCCAAACTGTAACCCAAGATGTTAAACATTTGTACTCTGCCTCCCTAAATTTTCTGTTATGGTTAGCTAGATCCATATTCTCTATTTCCAAAGACTGAGTGCCAAGTAACTTCATGCAGCTGCTGTATTCCTCACGGGAAGGGGCTGTACTTCTGCACCACCCATCTCAGAGGTGCTGCTTCAATAGATAAAACTCCTTAAGATAGATGCAGTTTGACAGAGCAAGAATTATCTACAATGCTTAGAGTTAATTATATCACTAAATATTTAGCCACAAATAGACTTAAGTGGCTAGACAGACTCCAGGTGAAGGGGAACTCCAAGAAAGAATAATGAATATTTTGTTCGAAAGCACAAAAATGTGCTTAAAAGCACACAATGTTGCTAGTGCAGGGACCAGGATTGGAATCACAGAGGCTTGGAAATGGAAGAGAAATGAAATAGGGAGCAGGGAGATAAAATTATACAAAGTGGCAATGCTGGAAATCAATGGATGTTGCATGGAAAAAAGAGTAAGATTAAATACGTAGCCTGATTCTTTAAAGGAAACTGAGACATAGAAACAAAAGACAAATCACATCTGTAAAATGAGCAAATTCATTCACTTGACCAGATTGATTCTGGACTATAATGAAGGACTTTATGGATTTGCTGGAAATACAGAGCACATGCCTCTTCAAGTTCCAATAATATCAGTAGGACTATACTTAAATTTAAGCATCTAAGTATTCTGCAGAGGGAAGGGCTCAAATGCACAAGGCACAAACCTTGCCAATGCCCAACTCTTGCTCTTCTTGAATCTGATATGAATAACCCCAGATAAAGTAAGCATTCAATGCTTAACTCACTTCAACTTTGTGACAAGCTCTGATGAAACAATGCCACATTCATAATTTAATGAACTTTGCAACTTTCAAAGACTTTACAAATTGTATTTAATTAAAACTCTCAGAATGACACAGAAATATAGATAATTTTGTGATGGTTTGTGTCAGGGAAGGAAAAAGGAAAGTTTGGTTTAACCAAACCTATCCAGGGATCTTGGATGGAGACACCTTCCTTGCCTGCAGGGCCTGGATTAAGATGACTTGAGCAAGAGCCCAAGTTCGTTTTTTTCCCACTGTGAAGGAAAATCTGAAATATGTCAACAAATCTAAGGAAATCTGAGGCAAAAAAAAATGACAATGATGATCTAGAGAGGTTGCCTCCAGGGCAAAGGGCAGAAAGAGAAGTGGATTTTAATCCTCTTTCATCCTTTTTCAGCTGTTTTTCTGTCTGAAAGACACCCTCTGATTATTTCAGTGGAATGCAATGGCGTCCAAAGCCTAAGTCAGCTTCAGGTCAGCACTAGTGGGGTGGTATCAAGGGAGTACTTGTAAAACACAGCTAACTCACAGGGAACAGCATCATGGGCAAACTTAACCTAGTTTCTTCTGTTCACAAACTATCTGGGAGCAAGTTGCAATGTTTAATAAAGTATTGTAATTCCAAAGAAATTCCCCATAAGAAGCAGGATGCAGTAGTGACAGGCAAGATTGGTTTTGTCATATGACATAAGCAGAATTCCCACCTAAAAATGGATTTTAGAACTGCTATTGCTGATGGCACTATGTAAAACAGAGCAAGCCCAGTGCAAACACCAAGCTGAGCTGCCAGGCCTGGGGATCAATCCTTAATGGACTTTCTGGGTCCTGACCTCTCTCCAGTTCAACGTCAGACCCAAGTAAAAGGCTCAGCGCCCATGCTAGGTGACAAGATTCAGGTACAAGTTCTACTGATAACCCTGGCAGGGCACTAAACCCTAGAGAGGGGGAGAAGCAGCAGAGAGCTCTCTGAGCGAATGTAAATATAAGGCAGTGTCTGGATGTAAGAGCAGGTTGTGTCTCCAGGCTACAGGCCAGGTCTCCCATGAAGCGAAGTCCAAGATGGAACGTGCCTGCTTCCAGTTCCACAGTATAAGGGGTTGCTGCCTGCACAGATACTTCTCAATCCAAGAGAAGTATCTGTGCAGGCTAGAAGGCAGCATAGAAGTATCTATGCTTGGACTTCATTTCTGCCTCAGTTTCCCTGCCACAGGCTTCCCCACACCTTCACAAATGCTCTTGTAATCCAAGAGGGCTCGTTTCCAAGCTGGTAGTTCAGAGGTCTGTGATCACCGTGTGCGATCTCCCCCTGCCCCACAGCCTGTCTGGGTGATGGACCCTGCAGCTCAGACTCCTGCCCGTGGCCGTGCGCAGGCCCCGTGCACAAGTGTGAACGTTCGTGGCGTGCAGAAAGCCAGTCCTGTCTCCAGGGCTTTGACTGGCACTGAGACAAGCGAACAGAAGAAACTGGCTCCCTCAAGGCACTGAATAGCTCAAAAGGCGGCAGGAAATCCTGCCCCTTTCCTATGCTGGCAGCCTCTCCTGGGAGGGAGACGCGAAGGCCGAGGCAGTGGCCACCCAGTGAGCAGGGCAGCACTGACAAGAGGCCCTGAGGACACTTTGGCAAAATGGTGCCTGGGTGTCTGGGACCTGTGCAGAGCCCAGAGAGGTGGAGACCCCAGATGAGTCAAAAATCTGCACTGCTTTTCAGTGCGAACCCAGCTAAAGAGCAAGCAGTGTCCTGGTGCATAAAACTAAGTGTCATGGCATGTTCACAGCATCTTTGTGATACCCTGGCTACTGGAACCTGCTCTCAGGGAAACTGAGAACCAGGAGGTAGAGGAAACATAGCAGAGACATCAGGACCAGTGTCTCAATCCTAGTGACAAGTGGCAAGCGTGGCAACAATTTGGCCTTAGCTGGAAGGGAAGAGCTCAGGGGAATTCTGGGCTCCAAGTCAGTCTGCTGTGGCTCTTGCCACCAACAGTTGTCCTGAAGCAACTTCCCAGTGAATTCTTGCCTTCCCTCCCCAAAATGAGACCACCTCAACTTGAGGGTCAGAAGGGGGAAGCCATCTCCTCAAAGGAAGGAGGCCACCACATTAGGATTGCCCGACTACACTTCACTCTTTCTGTGCCGTCACAGCTTTCCTGCTCTAGGTAGGGTGTGAGTCTTTATCTGGGCTCTGTTGTAGGAACAAAGACGGGAAAAGGGGGCCAAGAGAGGGCCTGGAATGGCCATCCTTGGAGATCTTCAGGACTCACATGGACAGGGCCCTGGGTACCTTGATCTGACTTTGAAGCTAATCCTGCTTTAACAGAGGCTAGGATCACCAGAGGTCCTTTCCAACCTATATCCTTATGTGACTGTAAGAATCACCATTTCTGGTAAACATCGAATTAATATCTCCTTATCTAAGCCCAGACCAATTCCAGCATAGAAGACAAGAGTTTTGGGGAAAAATAACTGAACTCCTGGAAGCTGTGGCACTTTGCTGTGCTGCCTTCTCTGCTTGAGCAGCTGCTAATGACTCACTCACCTCAGAAACTGCCAGGAACTACAGGGGCCACAGGGACTGAAGGAGAATTCCTTTCTCTTCTGCATCCAATAATATTTATTGAATAACAGTGCTACTAACTCTGAATCACTGATGCTGTCAACAGTCAGGTGGGACATGAATAAGCTCCTCCACTGGTTTCAAACTGATTTCCTTGGCGTGATGGTGGTACTAAAAGGTTCAAGGCCTGAAGCCTGTTTGTCAAATATTCATTGAGAGATTAAACCCGGAACAGAGTAACAGTTTCATTTCAGACACCGCACATGAAAAAAAAAAATGGTTAGGTTGAGGTTTGAACAGAAGCAAAGCTGTTTGAACTGTTTGAAAAGAGACCATTTGTCAGAAGGCATTTTGCTTCGGCCTTGAACGGTGAAGTGGATAGTTTTTACAACGGACCCACACTACCAGCATAGGAAAACAATCATCTGTTTTGTTTTTTAAAGCTCCAAGATAAATTACAAGTAGTGCACTACTATTGATTTATTTATATCTCAATGGACTATTGGAGCTATAAATTACGGTTGCATAAACACAAACTGTGCAGCATTTTGCATTGTTTGAACTTGTCAATGGCAGGTCTTTCTCGTGTTTTCATTTTAATGTAAATCAAACTGTGAAATGTATGGATGCAATTTATTTCCAGTTATGTTTATTGGACTTGGGAATGACTTATTAACCGGGGGCTTTACTCAAATTCTCATTTGATTTCCTTGGATTTGATGGTCTAGCCTCCATGGAGCTCTCATGAATTGAGCATTGCAGACCCTAAATCTGATATAAGAGACAACAGTGGTTTTCTCACAGTGCCCTTGTGGAGTCCTGGAGTGAGAATTTAATGGAAAGCGCACATCCTGCAGAGCAGAGTGCTCAGAAGAAAGGGCTGGTGTCTGGGTGAAATCTCTGCGCGGCTGCCTAGTCTCCCCTTCATTGCGGCAGGGCCAGCAGTTCAGTTTCTGTGTGTAATTTAACTCTGTGGGGAGACTCACCCTCCAGAATATATTGCAGGTCCCCCTGGGGTCAAGAAAAGGACTGCAAGAATTCAAGAGAAGATGGGCCTCACAGAATTTTCACACAAGGGAAGCAAAACCTAATAGTGCTAACCACATGAAGATCAGCAAGGACAGAAAAGGTCAGTCGCACAATTTGATGATCAGCAAAATCATCTGAATGCCACTGGAGATGCTTTCAGACAAGGTAGCCTGTGGCCTTCTATGCCAAGCCTGTTGAGAGAGCCTCTTGGACAGAACAGACACAGCAGCCAGGGTAAAAATGCAAAAGGGGCATGGATTTTTTGGTCTTTCTTTCATTTAACATCTGAAAAATCCCAACATCTTGAATACAGCTGCCCTTATAACTCTTCTCCAGCTGAGAACTTCACTGAACCCTCTATGGGACTTGGGAAATACAGGTGATATCTTGGCCACCATGAAGTCAATAAGAGTTTTGCTCTGGCCCTAAAACAAGCTTCACGTGTGTCCTCGATGAAGTCATCACTGTGTGCCTCAGTTTCTCCAGAAAATATAAAGCTATTTGACAGAAGTGTCATGAGGATAAATTCATGGTACCTGAGGGCCACCAACTGTAACAGTGATAACAGGCACAGGGAAGTCTGCGTGGGTCACTGGACACATTCCATTCTTATGACACTTGAATGCGAATGAATCAAAATATCACTGGTTAAACTCAGTCCTTGGTGAATGGCAGCCTGTAAATTTCTTAACTTGAATTATTAAAAGAACACTGCATACTTTATAACTGCATATTTGAATACACTCATGGGGTCAGACTCTCCTTCAAGCCCCAGCAACATAAAGTTGGAGTCACTGCCTGACTCTAAAGCAGTTACTCCAAATTTATTTCAGGGTAACTCTGAGCAGGATCCTGTTTTTTGTTTATGACTTTTCATTTGTATTTTGTGAAAACTTAATAAAAATCTTTTAAAACTGAAAAACATGGCTCCATAAACCTCACATATGGGATCTTTAAACTTGACCAACTTCTGAACTTAACCCTGACATGCCTTCTTTCTCCTGGTCTTTTCAGCAGCCAGTGCTCTTCAGCCATGTCCACATCAAAAGAAGTCAAAGCACTCTTGGCCAACCATCTCTTTCCTTTTTTGCCCAACATAATAACAGGAACATATGACCAAATTGAACCATCATGAACTGAAATGGAAAAAAGTGCAGAAAATCAGATGACAGTTCAGAGAATCCAACTTAATGCCTGCAAAGTAGAGAGTCTGGTAATGTTGCCCACGGGACAGCATTAGGTAACAGTTAATGGAACCTGTTTCGAAGAGCTAGTATACAACTGGCACCCTTTTTGTATTAATGAAGCAGAAAAAAAGTACATGCCCTGTCCAGTCAGAAATGGAGTCATAGCTAGGACAAAAACAAAACCAAAAAACAGTGGCTGTCATCGGATTTTGAAGCAAATGACCTAAAAAATTGGAGGATATCCCTAGCTCTTGAAGTTCTCAGGTCACAGCTGAAGGCCACCCTGAAAGCTACGCTCTTTTTCTAACACACATTATTGAACAGTGTCCAGGAGTACTTGTACAGGCTGGAGAGGCTGTGATGCAGAAGGCACCAGACTCAGTTTCCGTCCCTGCAGACCTGGCAGCGCTGCGGCAGTAGTCGGCAGCTGAGGGCAGCGCTTTGTTTCCTCGCTGGCATGAGGGAGCAGCGCCCCAGCACCCCAGCTGGGGCGCTGCGGGTCGGGCTCAGAAATCCTCCGGGAGGCTAAGCACCCCAGCGCAATCTTCGTGCCCCACTCCTACACTTTCTGCAAAGCCAGTTTGGGGCAAACTCGACTGCTTTTGAGAAATAAATAACTGCTTCCCCCGTATGCAGCGTGGTTTTGAATCACGCACAGGTGTCGGAGGGAAGCGCTCGAGCCCATGGCAGGAGGACGCAGCAAGCACAGCCAAAACAAGCTTTTATATCCCAGCTGACATGTGTAGGAATGGACAGGTCTTTCACTGTGTGGGACATACACAATTTATACTAAGGGATCCCTAAACGCTTTAGTAGTCATTATTTTTAAAAGATGCTGGATTCCACAAGGGGGAGGGAATGTGTTTTCAAACCTTGAGAAGATTATTCCTTAACATGACAATGATGTTTTAACGACTCATTTATTTTCTCTCATCTAGCAGAACAGAAAAAAAGAGAATCATTTATTTACCTGCAAATTCTTGTTACTTTTCTAGGGAATCTGAGAATACTTTCTTGTTCATGTTTATTTTGTAAGCTGTTCTATGAATGTTATCTTTTTGAGAAAATATATATCCATTTTTTTTCTAAATGGTGGTTCACAAACACCTAAGTCTCAGTTGAAAATTCAGTGGTATTACAGAACTGCTGGGTGATATGGTCCAGACCTTAAGCTTTGCATAATTCAGGCTGCATTGCTGAGTGAGTATAAATAGTTGCAATTTATTTTGCACATGCAAATTAGGAATATAATGAAAACATTTCAAACTATGAGACTGGAAGGCCATTTTTACAGATGGCTTTTTCTGCCAGTGGGCAATTTGTTCTCCTCACATAAACATTAAGCAAGTCTAAACATCTGTTCCTAATTAGTTCCCTTGTACAAGATACTGATGCACATAACTCACACTCCCCAGCGCTCACTGCTGTGATGCCAGATGATTGGTTTGTTTGCTCACCGCTCCTTGGAATTAGGCAAAACTGAAGATCTGGACTCACAGCTGTTCCCTACACCACAAGTCCAATTTTTAGTGGAACGATGAAAATTGCCAAGATCAGATAAGGGAACGTAGCAAGAGTTAATTGGACCCCAACTGACCCTAACACAGCGACATGAATTCGGGAAAAATATGGCCAGTATTTGCTTAATTTGTTTACAGAACATTTGTTTGAATGATTTTTCCATCCTAAAGTAGGGCTTCCTATCCAGGAAATCATTTGCAAGTGTTGCCCCTGGGCCATCATGAGTTCCCTGATGGGCTGGGACTCGAAACACTGGAGTCTCCATACGTCTTTCAAAGTCCGTTCAGCCCTGAGCTTGGCTCTGCCACCTCTAGGTTCGGGCCATGGTGTAAAACTCTGTCACACACAAGCCACAGACAGAACGGAGGGAGTCACCCAGAGACTTTCTTTACGGTTCATCAGAGCATTGTGTAGACCTTTCCAAAAAAACACACTCCAACCCATCTTCAGTGTCTTTAATGATGACATTAAACTTCTGTGCAGTCATTAAACGATTCCAGAAATGGTAGCTCTGGAAGATTTTCCTTTAAGTTTTTACTCAAGGCAAAACAAGAGAAAAAAAGTCATTAGGCTGATTTGGAAAGACCCAAAGCAAAGAGTCTTGAGCCTCCCTGTAGACAAATACCTCACAGAAGTATCTCACAGGCCTTGTACCAGTATGGATCCAGTTAGAAGAAATGCAGTGAGGCTTCAAAGCCCCTCTGCCTACAATACAATACAGACACATTCATGCAATATATGATCATAGTTATCAATGTACTCGAACTTTCTGGCTTAAGAGCTTAACCAAAATATATCTATCACCTTGTACAGAATCTTTTGACTTTGCGGTTCATACAGTAGCACAAAGGAAAGCATTAACAGAAACCCAATTTGTTTGTTCACATTTTTGCATTAAATGAAGCAAACATTCCTGTACACATAAAATAGTGTCATGAAAAGATCTTACAGTCTAAGGTCTCTGCAAAAAGAAACTAAATTTTCAAGTGCATACGCTTTCTAAACACACCTATCTCTTGGTGATAAGTCTTTTGCAATAGTCAAAATAGTTTCCAAAGAAGTCAAGGATCATTAAGCCCATTTTTAAAACAGGAAATGGACTCCAAGAATTTAAGTCACTTACTTAGTACCACCCAAATACCTGTTTATTGCATCCCCGTTATTCAGAGCATGCTTCAGTTCTATGGCTGCAGACAATAGACGCTCTCTTCAATAAAGCGCTTAAGTAAAGTGCTTCAGTAAAAGGCGCTTAAGTTTGTTTTTTGCTGTTGTTGTTTTTCATAGAAGTAAGTGTTTTTAATCTTATCCAAGTACTTGAATGGGCATAAAACTAGGCACGGCATGAAACCAAGATCACCAGAAAAAAATGAAGTTAGTTTCCTTCAGATTTGTGTCTCATGGAAGACTGACTTTTATATCAAAAATCTAATTGCAGCTGAGACATCTGTAAGGGATGGATTCTCATCCACATGCATTATCTCATGGCTAATAATGTGCACTCTCATTCTGATCTTTTCCCTACTCTCAGGTCCTCCCAAGGTCTTTTTCATCCACTTGGCCATCTACTTCTAGAAGTTCCCCCTGACAAATCTGGTGGAATTCAGCCAATCAATTCAAAAGGTGTTAAGGACACACACAGACATAAATTCAAGCTTCTTTTCTGTAAGAAATCTGGCATAATTTCCCTAGGCTCAACTGATAAACCTAAAAAAAATACAAAAAAAAAAAAACCTCCTTTCCTTCCATAATTATTAAAACACTGCAAAAATTAGCTGCAATTTGCACTTACTGGCAGTACAGTTAAAATAGAAAACATCCTCTGTGCATTTATTATACATCTAAATCTGAGTCCATTATCTCACCCATTTTAATACTGATGTGTGAGTGCATGCTAACATCACAGCAGCTGCATATGGTATGTGAGATCAAAATCAGCACTGTTAAATTTAATTATTATGGACAGCAGAAAAGAAACTACAGTGTATACTAAATACTGGGGATAGGAAAGAAAATGCATTACTCTTCCTCTGTCAGAGAGCAGGGCAAAGACCACTGAGTTGGTTTTTCAAGGATCTAAATAGTGCTAATTCCTTTTCCCAGCAATGTGTTTCATCTCTTGAGTACAATCTAGTTTAAGTGTGAAGATAAAAAAGAAGCAATGCTGTTAGAAACATGCTCCTGCAAAGCTCAGATTTACCTTTTTAACTGCAGAGCAAAACGCTGAGATGAGAAGATTTAGATTTTGCCTGTAAGGGATGACTGAAAGTTTCTGTTACAAAAGATTAATTTAAAAACACCAATTTACTGCATACACAATACCTTGTTTGCAACAATTCAAGCAGACTTTTGCCAAACCGCATTCCTGATGCATCTGGGGCCAAAGATTTCCAGAGCCCCTCAGAGGAATTGATGCTGTTAGTTTCATAGCTATTTTGTCAGTAAAAATAACAAAAGTAGTCAATTTTGATCTCCAGAATTTGGGATTTTGTTTGATTCAGACTGAAACCACCTTTAAAAATACATACAGATTTTGGCAAGCTGAAAACACATCTTTTCTTCAACTCTGGTGCCCATCTTTATCATGGGCTGGCTGATATTGGTCTTAGAAATGTCTCATCAAAGGAAACCTCAATATGCTAATGTTTTCTTCTTACTGAAAAAAAAAAGCCTGCTGCAAGTTTCTGTTCTGCATCCAAAAAAATCTCCCCTTCTTACTTGGTTTTCCTTCAGTTCTTGCTCAAGCAAAAGTCCCTTTGACTTTGGTTGGTGCCTCGTAAACAAGTAGGAACTTCAAGATTTGGCTGACGTGTTTTGTAAGTGAACGCTAAAGGAAAAGCAATTTGATTCCTTTTCAAAGCCTGGCAGAACATAATATAGCATAATCACAAAAAAATCTAAGCTAGAATTTCATCAAGTAAAAACAAACACAGTTATAGAAGTCAGCAGGAGACGGCCAGTTCTGAGCCTACAGTAATTGTGACGTTGAGAATAGGAGTAAATTCCCTGAAGATGCTCCATACAGTAGCAAACCATCTGTCCAAACACTTGCAAAACAGGCTCATGTTTGAAAACTCCAGATCTTGCCAAGGCCTTTGCCATTGGCTTCAGAAATGCAATGAGCTGGAATATTCACAGATGTTCTTTCTGAATGTCCCTCACTCTCTGCAAAACAGGCAGATCCAGGAGACTACAGAAGGAACTACCAGCAAAGACAGCAAAATCTTTTCTGCCGCTACAGTGGGGACTGAGCTTCAAAAACCAATTGGCATTTTTCTCTGCTGGGCAACTCTAAGGAAAATGAAGGTTACTTCAAAGCTGGACTGACTCCAATGCAGAATTTCAGCAAGGTGCACTCATATATGGATCACCAACCATAGCCTTTGAAATAAGAATCTGTGCTTCAAAGCAACTCCAGAGAGTATTTGCTAATGAATCTGAGAAAAAGAAAAAAAAAAAAAAAGACAGTTTTTGAAACCTAGCAGGCATCAGGCCTTAGATTTTTGGCAGCAGTACAATTAAATGCTGATATATCTGGAAATTCTGGTGCACAGCAGAGTCTTTAGTTAATGACAAAAGTTTATAAGGCAGAACATGATTCATATTACACTGTAAAGGCAATGACGTTTGAAGTTAAGGGTCAGCTACCAATTCTCTGATAAGTCCTATTTTTCAGAGCTTTAAAAGTGAATAACTGCACAGAGCACCAGGTTGACAATCTCAATGATTTTTTAAACAATGGATTAACTTTGCTAAGTGGATTTCAACACTTAAAGTAAGGCTTAACAGATATTTTATCAGTTGTGAAAAGGGAGCACCCTGAGAGATAAACAAACCAGAAGCTTTGCCCCCTCACTCACTGCAGAGTGTCCAGCCCCAGAGTGCTCCGTAACAGAGCACGAGGATCCAGGATAAGGAAGATGCAGCTCCTGGAACAGCCCCCCACCGAGATGCCCCAGCACGGCATTCTGTGCTCTTCTGATGGGGAGTTCGCCTAGCTACTTTATGACCCTTCTCGCTGCAGTATTTCACAGTCTTTATTAAATGGTTCCTTAAAATACTGCTCTGAGGCAAGAAACTACTATTTCCCCGTTCAGAAAAGAGAGGAGAGGAGAGGAGAGGAGAGGAGAGGAGAGGAGAGGAGAGGAGAGGAGAG
>JAWLRI010000060.1:738314-859355 GCA_034781795.1 Crypturellus tataupa | reverse complement strand
AGGAGAGGAGAGGAGAGGAGAGGAGAGGAGAGGAGAGGAGAGGAGAGGAGAGGAGAGGAGAGGAGAGGAGAGGAGCAGGAAAAGCAAGGAAACAAAAATTGCAAACCAGAACATTATTTCTGGTTCTATTCTGAAATATCAAAAATTATAAATCTTTTAAAATAGATAAAAGACACCAATACTAAAACATTTTAATTACAGCAATTTGGGGGTTAAAAATTTGAGAAAGTAAACTGTCCAGCTCTCAACAAGAATCTTTAAAACTCTCTCATAACAAGGATCAGAGCCCATTTATGAGGTGGCCATTCCACACGCAATCAAGCCAAACAACTCTTTGTGCTCCTAATAATAAAAAAGGTGCTGCTCCATAGTGTGATGCCCATGACGAGAGCCCTGAGGTAAGTTTACATTCCATCAGGTCCTTCTCAAATTAATTTTATAAACTACGTTTGCCCCTTTCACATCCACTGCATAATCTGCTTTACCTTTGCAATGGAAAACATGGTTATAAAGAGTCGTCTCTACTCTTTGCTTTATTTAACATAACATGAGGATCGGTAGCACTGAAAATAAGAACCCAGGTTACATGCCAGGAGCCTTGGAATATAAAACCTTGCTGTGGGCCGATAATATCTCACTGACTCTTACCGGTCTCCATGACCCTTCTACTAAATAAACTTTATGAAATCAAAACTTACACCCTTCTCAGAAGTCCAGTCCCTTCCTGCAGTGAACACTGCTTTTGTGATAACCAAAGGAATTCTATATTTAGGGACAGCACTTGTTCTTGACCTTCAGAGGATTGTTTCCATTGACACATGCTGAAAAGAAAGGGGATAAAAATCCCCTCTGGGACTTCATTTCAGATCCTACAGTTCTAATATGAAACTTAAACTACTCCAGGCTGCTGGTGTTATAATACCGCCTGCTAAGTATAAAGCAGAAGGGAAAAGTCCAAAAGACAATACTTCATTACATGGAAATTCTTTGAATCCTAAATCCATATGGGACTTTAAAAGCTTTCCCCAAATCCTTCTCAGATCAATGGAATTCAATTGTTGCACACAATTGATATTTGGAAGAAGAAAAAAAAATCCGATTTTCTGCATTTCTGATAATTGAGGGCTGATTGATAGTCATCTGTAATGAGAAAAATAGCTTTGGTTTTAGAGGTAATGTAACAGCTGGGAGACAAAATTTCTCAATCATTTAATCAGCAGCATCTTCAGTGAATTAGGCTGTGTGCCCCGTTCCAGCGCAATGAGATCTTTTAAGAACTCTGGCAAATCCTACATTTTATGAGTAAAGTTTCACAAATAATTGCAGTTTGGGAACATTCCTACAGCAGTATATTCTGGCCAGCCCTGCTCCCCCAGTCATCATGGAAGCCCTGGGTTTTCTCTTTGCTAAAGCACAGAAGCGGCGGTGGTCCCATCAAAAAGTCCTGCCACCTCTCAGACCCTAGCAGGTGTAAGGTGCAAATACCCACAGAGCCATAAGCAGGAGGTAGTTTATACCTAAATGAAGATGTGTATGTTCTTAGTCAATCCACTATGAGACGTAAACAGAACTGGAAAGATTATGGTCCTGGTCCTGGTTAGTTCATGAACAGAAAAACAGTCTGTTCTTGACAAATACACTATCATTTTGCTCTCTCCAACTCAAGTGTCTGTTTAGCTGGGTTAGAAAAAATATGTGACCTAAAGCTCGCACATTAGTGGCTGTTCTGGGAACGATGAGACTGTTCTAGGGCTTTCTGAAAACCAAATTAAAAAAAAAAAAAAAACTTAATTTTGTCCTAGACCATTCTTGCAGGATAGTGTTTGCTTAAATTACAAAAACTTTTCATGGGACACAAAAATTGTTTGTGTCCCCAGATCATAGTAGAGATCAGGATTTGCTAAAAACATGGCAGTAACACACTAACATCCCAGGTAACACGGCTGATCCACCCTTTATCACAAACGGCATTAAAATGGCACAGTATTTTCACAAAGCTTTCACAGCACCTCTATAGTAGTTGCAGGGGGGAGGAGGCTGCAATTTTTGTTTTAATTTAGCTGAAACAGCTTCCTCAGAGGAATAGTGCACTGTGCTTTTTGGCTTCCTTCCATTGAAGGTTATGAATCAGAGCTGTGTTAACCAACTTGGAGAAATCTCCTTCACGCTGAGAGGAGCAGAAGACCAACCAACATTTAATTGTCCTTGCTATTGCTCTCCTCTGTAGCTACAAGCTCCAGTCTTGAAGCCCTGGGTGCTGTGGCTGTTCCCTTGACACCTTCCCCGCTGCACAAAGGCAGAATGGAGCGTGGCCAAAGCATCTGAAGCAAGATCTCTGTGTGCCGTCGCCTTGGCTTTTCAATGTGCCACAAAGAGATGTTATTCATCCATTCTATTGCACCCTGTGGGTTTACATGCACCTACCACCACCACTCCATCTGGTAATGATTTTCTGCAAACAGACAACTCGCATGCTTCTGCAGGGAGTCTGCAGGAGAGGCATGGCTCCTACTGCTCCCCATTCAGGAAATAGTGCCTTTCTGGTCAGATCAGGAGGCCAAATGGTGATGCCCACACTCAGCTCATTTTTGCTGTGCAGCCCTCACGGTGCGAGCTGGCAGCCACGGCTTTCCTAAGCTTTCATTCCCCTCTGACCAGCGCAGCAGTGCAGCAGGTGAGGCCAAGGAGAGGCACAAGTGCCAATGATTCCCCTCCACGTGGGCAGAGCAGTGAGCAGCGGGTGCATGTTCAGACAGCTCCAAGTGACTAACCACTGGCTGCTTGAACCAAAGAACTTGGTGGATCTTCAGTTTCTTGACAATTTTGGATCAACATAGGATCTCTCGCTTCTTAAGAAAATGTGCTCTGGCTTTGCCACAGTTCAGACCTCACAGATGAAACAGAGGATATCCCAGCTGCACCCTACACAGTGTCCACCTAGGCAATCACAAAAATCCCTCCGGCCTCTGTATCCAGGCTCCAAAGAACATCAGATTTTGTTTAACTTCTGAATTTCTGAAAAATTTCCATGTAGTTTCATCTCTTCCAACTGAATCGGTAATTAATGAATTATAGCCAGAACCTCTCCATTTAAACATCCAGGTTTCTCGACTGTGCTGACCCATTTACACCCAAGAGTTTATTTTAACACAAGATTTCTTTCCCTCCTTCTCCGGTTTCTTTTTTTTTTTTTCATGGAATTAAAAAGAATATAAAAAAGTCTTTGCTAATATTTGGTTACTTGCCACATGCTGAGTTGAGTTTCCTGTTTAAAAAAGGGAGAGATTTTGTGTGGATATGTGTGTGTGTTTGTGTGTGTGTTTGTGTGTTGGGACCTTTTTATGGGTATTTGTAACCTGCCCTGATAACCCCTGCAAGAGCAAATAACCAGGAATAAGATTTTCTGAGATATCTTGTCCCAACTAGCATCAAACACAAGCAATGCTGGACAAGGATTTCAAAAATATCCCCCCCAAATTATCTGGGGGATTTCCTGAAGCAAGTTCTGATACAGAGAGAGCAGGCAGAAGTGCAGGAGAATGATGTTTGTCTTTGAGAAGGATTTAGCTTGTGATAGAGGGCTTTAGTTGAGTGCAGGTTTCTCTAAAACTTTGTGCCCAAAATGAAGGTGTGCAAAGTGCCATGACAGAGCTACAGAGCATGAGAGAGAAGCAATTAATAGCAGATGGGGGGAATAAAGAACTATTTTCAACGGGCTTGTGAAGCTATATGGAAGGAGGTGGGAAAGAAGAGCTGCAGAGAAAGCTATAATGCCCTTTGCAAGAACTGAACAGAAAGAGGAAGAGGAGGGGGCATGGAGGAAGGGGATTGTGCCTTGGAAAAACAAATTTCCAAGTAAACAATATGTACAATATATACAATATCCACAGACGCTGAAAAAGGTCACATATTCAAGGGAAAGAAAATACTGGGGCTAAAATACACCAGACCCAATATTGGAAAAAATCCTATCAGATCCAAAGGGTTACCAGCTCTCATAATCTGCATGTGGGTATTGCGAAATTTTGTAATTTTTTTAAAAGTACAGCTTGTGAAATCCTGGGATTTACATGTAAACTTCATCTGGCTTCTGCTTTCTGCCTCATGGATACTTAGAAATTAACTTTCAGCTTTCCTACAGAATCAGAAATCAGTTGCAAGGAACAGAATATTCATGTGTCCTTTATTAGGAAAAAAATAAGGCAATCTCAGGAATTTCTAAGGCTCATTATTTAGCAGTAGTAGAAAAAGAAAGGTGAACTTTGTTCCCTTTTGACAGTCAGGGATTCTCATATCGCTCTGGCAAAAGAAAACACTCCTGAAAACAATATGATTAGGTAAAGCTTTTTCCATTAACGTCCCATTGGAGCAAGAATATAGAGCCCAATGTCCCAATACAGCAAGAAATCCTCTATGGCAGAAACAATGTACTAATCTCAGATCTGCTTCTAACTCTGTAATATCAGTGCAAACTCTATATTAAGCCTTATTGTTTCCCTCAGTAAAAGGAAGCTCTAAAATTGTATTTCTGAGGACAGCTTCACAAAATTAAAGACTGCACAGTTGTAAGCATGAATTCTATAACTGGGGAGGAATGAGGATTTAGCGTGGCCCTTCCTAAAAGACTGGAGACATGAGAACAAAGGTCAAGTACTTTGAACCAAAGGCTGGGAAAGAAATGAGGTTTCGCTACTGTAAGCAATGATACCGTCTGTTACTGTTTTGTAGAGCTGCTGAATACTCTGGCAAATGGAGGTCGGGTGCATGTGATAACTCACATCCCATTTTGTTAAGAGGTCCCAGTTTGCCTCCTCTCCATCACACTTTGGATTGTGACTCACCCAGAAAGTCTATAACTCTTCCATACTTTTTAAAATGTGGGAAGGAGAAGCTGTGATATGAATACAAATAGGAGGGCTAACACTCTCGGTTGCAGAGCCTTGCTCTGATCCCCCAAGGTGCCCTGCAGTTGGGCTCTCCTTTGGCACCTTCATTTCCAAGGAAATAATTTTATCTCTGTGAATAAGAGTGCACTGAATCTGCTTGCAACCTGCCATGTACATGTGGGATGCTGTTAAATAGGTGGCACTTACTATACATGGAAATACAAACTAATTTTCAGCTATATTCAGGACTATTGTCAGATATAATTCAGACATAATCAGAACTACTGTTATTTGCTGAGAGATCGTGTGTCTCTGTGTTGAAGACAGGGCTTTAGATCCTGTCCAGAAGTATCTGGACAAGGAGTGGACAAGGAGTTTGGGGAGCTAACATGAAAGTACAATTACCTCCCTGAATGGCAGACGGCAACCCTGTCTTATTCCTTGAGAGTGACAGAAAAGGTAAGGAATAGCCTCAAGACTCAATAAAATTAAATGGAATCAGAGATAATTGAAAAGGGAGCTTAAGTTTTTCATTTTCAACACAAATTGGTCCAACATTGTTTATTAAGATAAGAGAGTTCCTACTTCTAACCAAAAGGCAAAATCCAGTAGCAAAGCAGAGCAAAAAGCTCCTAAAGTCTCAGCTAATCCTATAGCTGCTTTTTTCCTGTAGGTTCATCCAAAACTCCTACAGAGTAATTGAAATGTCACTATATAATGAAGCTTATAAAACTTTCATATAGGATTTGTACTTTTTTCATGTGTGTTATTTCCAAAGCTTGCCTCCAAACCTTGTCAATAGACTTCCCTAAGGGTATGGGTGAGAATCGCAGCTGCATCTGATTTGATTGCATCCGAACAAAAATGGTGAGTTGATAAGTATCAGATATATCTGAGTATGCTCTGAAAATTACATTTGACATTTACAAGGAAATAATACTGTAAATTCAGCCTTAGGATCTAGTAGTTGCTTATAAAGTAAGAATTGGCATTGGTGGGCTCAGGTTGACCTTGAAATATCAGGGAATACGAGAATTCTTTTAGCAGAAAACGTATCCGTGTCTACATTGGCAGCAAATTTTAAGCATCCAGTGTCAATCAGAAATGAAATGCAATGTAATTTAATTCCACTTCTTGAGAACTGGCCAGAAAGGAAAGCTTTCGCAAGCTCCAAAACAGATACTAACCCATCCTCCCCTATTGCATAATGCCATCCTGCCACATATGGTTCTGCTCAGTGTTTATCAGACAGCACAAAATCCTTCCACGAGAGGGGAAACCAAAATCCTTGGGACAGATGGAGGAAGTAAGATGGAGAGCGGTGATCTCTGGGAGGCAGAGAGCTCAACACTGTCACTTTCCTAACACAGCTCTTGGGCAGAAGAGGGTCAGGACTTTTGCGGGGAGTCATAACACAACAGTATTTCATTACAACTGTTCTTCTTCCTATGGAAGAGTTTGGTCTTGTAAACCTTTCAGATTAAAGTTTCCTCCTCCTCTAAATTGCTCAAACCTCTGAGTTTCCTTTTCAAAATAGCTTTTAATTTCTGATTTTAAGCTAATTATGGTATTTGGAAACTCTTCAAAAATGTTTAGAACTGAAAGAAAACATTGGAAAATTATCTAAACAAAATGCTGCTCTTAGCCTGAACCTTCCTCCCCTTTCCAAATTTGCAGTTCACCAATATGGTTTTGATTTTGAATTTCTGGCCTCTGTGAAGATGAAAAAAATTATCCAATACCATGGAAATCCTCACAAAGTGAGAAAAACATTTCTAGTCCAAATCTGGTGACAATCCTTGCTTTCCCCTTCTGGTCTGGGGAAATTCTTTATGTCTTTTACACTTGTTCTCATGTGGACCAGTCATGATGTTCAGATCTTGGTTAAGGTCACCTCTCCTCCACAGATTCATTACTTCCTCTAGTTCAGATCCATAACTTTAGTGCCAATTCATGTCATTCTTACACAGTTAAAATTCCCAACTGACTCCCAGACTGACTCCCAGTCCTGGTGCTTGAGTAGGTCTCTGCTGTTGCTCAAAGTTCTTGCAAAACCATGACCTCGGCGAAAATACTGGCTGCCCTTCTGGATTTAGGGGAAGTGTCCTCTCCTTTAAAGCAGAGGTTTCGTTCACATCACCCCTGCATTCTGCAGCTGCACCAGATACCACATCCAGCCCCTCCGGCTACTACAGGCCTGAGTAGGAGCTGGAGACGATAACGTAAGTCACGCAAATCCAAAGTTCTTCTCAGGTCAGGTTAGTGCTGCCTCTCTTCTCATTTCCTTTTGCCACAGTGGCCAGCATATCAGGCTGGAGGGCAATCTTCCAGTGAGAGACATGAGAAACAGGTTAGTCCTGCAGAAACTGCCGTTCTGAGTGAACATTGGCCACACACACACACACGCATGCAAACACATGCACTGTTCCTCTTAGAAATCAGTCACAGAGCAAGCTGGCAGAGGTGGGAATTATCTCACCTGGCTTCAGCCACTTAGGATAAAAGTATATTATGTAAACTCTGTCATCTGGTGTCACCGCCGTCAAAAGTCATACACACGAGAGGCGACTTCATCTTGCAAATGCCATCTCCTAGTCCACACCTCATTGTGCTTGGGAGACCAAAGGTGCTGAGAGCCTTAGGCAACACCCTATCATAGCCGTAAAGCAAATGCTTTGGGAGACAAGTGATGCTGAAGTACCTAAATAGACCAGACCAGCCCCTGGCCCCTCTCCTCCCTAGACCTCTCATGAGAAAACAAGCCAGGAAGGAACACAAGCCACTCTTCTCATCAGAGATGCTTGAGTCCATTAATGATCTTTGTGGCCTTTTGCTGGACTCATTCTGGGAAATCTATGTCTTTCTTGCACTGGGAGACTCAAAATTAGGCATAATTATCCAGATGTGGCCTCACCAGTACTGAGCAGAGGGAGAGGATCACCTCCTGCTGCCTCTCATACACAGGAGCAGGACACAGTACAGTCAGTGCAGTCTCTGGAAGCCACTTTGTGTGAACAACTCCCTCAAGCAGGACAACCTGTTGAGGCAGTTAAGTGTGAACCAGAACAGGCTGTTTGTTCTGGCATCTCCTACCTCATTAAGCCAACAAGGCAGCAAACATTCCACATGGCCTCTGCAGTTCCCTAGTGCCTCCACTTTCTCACTATGACTTCCACAATGACCAGAGCTATGTCTAAGGCAGGTTGAATCCAAAAAGACAGATCTTCACCCCAGGCATCTTGATACCATAGCAGATCTCAGGGCAGTGTGACTGAGAGGGCTAAAAAGCATCTGTGAGAGGTTTAGAGGGAAAGACTGCAATGGGACCTGAGTGTGGAGAATTATGTGTGCCTCTCAAGTGTGGTCAGATCTACTGTTTCAAAGCTGTAAGTGAGATCCCTAAAGAAGGAGGCTTAAAAATCACTGTATTTATCAATTGTAATTGTATAGTTTCTGGGATTATTTTTATTTGCCATCTGGTTTGGGAACCTTTTAGATCATATTTGTCAGTGGTTTTCTGCAGCCATAAGACCTAAAGCCCATGCTGAGATATTTATGGTTCCCAAGAATTCAAGAGCAGGAGGTTCACAAAATGACCATGGGATTTAGGGTAAAACTCCTGGACTAAGAACATGTGGCTTTGCCTAGTAGAGGCATTTGTGTTGTGCTAGGCAAAGTCAGTCAGCATAGTAAGATGTGAAGGGAAGCATATGAAGAGGATACAGTAAATGTGTATGATATATATGCAGGGGAGGTGGCAGGTGCATAAGGCACTGCTGCATTATAGGAACATAAGTACATCTCCAGCAAGCATGGGCTGCCTGAATGTGCATTGCAAGGAGGTTCAGTCTAGTTGAATCACATAGTGCTGGCTGATGGTGAATGAACTACAAGATTGGAAGATAAAATGCCGGAATCACTTATTGTTGGCTGTTTTGCATCTATTTAGTCCTGGCAAAACTTTTTCTTCCTCTAGTAGGCCCACCTGCTAAATAGGGATTTTACTGCCTAGTTTGCACAGCAAGAACTGATTCTTCTCTGCAATGGGAATTCAAAGCACTAGATCTCTGAGATCTGCAGATGCACGAGCCTGTCCACAGCCCTCTCATCATATTTGGAGCTCATACGTGCTGTATGCCACACACAAGTAGTCCTCACAATAGCGCAGTGTTTATCTCCAGGGGCAAATCCTGTCACAATCTAACAGAGCTCCCAGTGCCACCGAGCCAGCATTGTGCTCTTCGATAAAGCAGGGCACACAGCCAGGATCACCATGCCAGGCTCTCCCTGTGAGCCAGAGAGGTGATCCTTTTGGAAAGTGGCTGAGGCAGTGCTGGAACACCAGCTGCTATACATCCTGCTACCCTGCACAGTCACCCATAGCTCCCCACAGGGATGCAAAGCTGCTCAGCACAAGTTAATTCTCTCCTCTGAGCAAAATCAGTCAGAAATCTAGGGGCAAAATTCAGGTCTTCTGAGTTTGTGCCATGGGGGGAGGGTGGTGGTACATGTCTCTTGTCCTTCCCTTAGCCTCTTGGGTGTCACAAATGGAAACACTCAGCATGCAGGACATTCTGTAATTCTCTAAAGACCACTAGATCTTTCAAGTGAGACTGTCTATTCAGGTCCTGCAGCCATATATCTGATTACCCTTATCTTAGTGACATAACTACCATATTATTATCAACCATTAAATTGTCTGACCATTTTTAATATGTTGTCAGCATCGCTGACCTCAGAATCTCTCCCGTGCTACAAACACCACAGGCTCCAGCCTCTGGGAGACCCTGGAAAAACCCACCATGTTATTAAATTGCTCCACTCTGTTTTTCTGGGCTGGTTGTGCAGTTTAAACTGCTTAGCTGTGTCAGTGCTTAGCTCTTTGGAAGACCTGTTTGCATGAATGCCTGGCTCATCCTCAAGATACAGTATTTTCTTACTCAGCATTTGTCTTGCCCAAGTTTTTGCCTGAGGGCCAGCGGCTCACTGGGAAGTTAAAATTCTAATTCAAAACTTACCAGCTGGCTCTGTGAACATCGTAGCACTTAGGTTCCTCAAAAAGTTGGCTTTGGGATTTCACTGGGGACACGCTGAAATGACCACTAGGAACAAAAAATGCTGCAGGCTTTCACATCACCCACCTCAGACTTAGTACTTTGTTAGGGTTATTTAATAGATACATAGTAAAAAAAGAATTCTGTTGCTAATTTAATCACCTGATAAAGGTTTTGGGCTTCCAGTTTTCATTTTTCACTCAGCCAAGGTTTGTTTTGCTGCCTGTCAACAGAGCTGTAGGTGAGCACTGTTCACCTCAGCGGTAAGCACCACAGGGCTCTCCTTACTGGCCTTGCTGGAGCGGCAGCAGGACATGCCAAAAAAACACCAGCTTCAGAACCTGCTGGCTTATAGGATCACGTAGGGATATTTACTTCTATATAATGAATTGTTAGTGATAACTTAAAAATGTTGTAACAGCTTCTACATGTGTAAGAAAACCACTAGAAGAAGTAAGAGTCTTGCATACAGACAGCACTCCCAGAAACTTCACCAGACTCTCAGAGGGCTCTCAAAGCAGGATGGTGAAAGATGTGCATTATCTTTTTCCTACTATTTCTTTCTTCATAATGTTTATCTAACCTTGCATTGGGAGCTGAAGCAGAAATGGCAAAAGCAACAGCAAATTCTGTTTTGGACGTGGGCATCTTGGTGACGCTGGCAGAGCTGGGGAACCAGAGCTTTGCAGAGCTAGAGGCAGCCTCTTTTGGTCTAGTTTAGTTTAGCCCATCACATTCAGAATGAATTTGCCTAGGAGTATCTTGTGCCAAAGATCAGGAGAAAGAGCTAAACGAGTTCCAATGAGTTACTATTTCAGTGACTCAGTACATCTCAGTGGAGTGTGTGGGACGGTCCTGAGGTGATTCCAGTAAACTGATGAACAGCAGGTTTTCAGTATCAAAAGAATTCAACCAAGTAAAACTCCAGACCTAACCCTTTCTCAGATACATTTTAGTTCCTGTATAAATCCTCTTGGCAGAATCACAAAGGAGGAAAAGGCTCTTTGGTCAAAGAGTTTAAAACTTTTTTTTTTTTTTTTTAAGTAAATACTTGATAATATCTATTTAACATAGCTCTATGTGGACACATATGTAAGGAGAAAAAGCTGTGTGTGAGAGACAAGACTATAACTAAAACTCGTTTGCAAACTTCCAACTAAACAAAGTTTCATCAGTAAACACTGCTTTCTTGAAAGTTTCATCTGAAGGATCTCATGTTTTATCAACTTTTGCTGAACAAAGCTAGATCAAGACAAAGTTAACTTAGTCAAGAGAAAGCTAATTTTAAAGGTTGGCAGGGAAACTGCTCTGTTTTACTAAGCAGCTGCAGATGGCTTGCATTTCTCAAAAAAACTTTTCTGAATTTCCATCTAAAGAACAAATTTGAAATTAAAAAAGTGAAACCTAGAAAACTTTCCCAAGAGCCAGAATTGTTGATTTTCAGTCACTCTAATGACCACATCTTCAAGAACAGCTGGAAAAGTTTCCATCCTTGTTCCAGGTGCCTTGATTGTAATCTTTGTCAGGAAAACAAAGTGAAAAAAAAATTGAAAAAAACCCCCACAATTCCCCAATCAGTTTCTAATTTTCACCTCTTCAGTGTCACTGCACAGAACCAAGACAGACTCTAGTATATTAAATGGAAACAGCTTCTTTATTCCTATTTATTATTTTTGACCTTAGTACTTTGACAAAGTACTCAGTAAATGCATTAAAGAACAAGATGTGGCCCCAGTTTTAGCAGTGACTGAGAATTTAGAGAGACATGGTATTTAAAGCATATCCTATGTCCCAGCTTTCAGAAAGCACTGAAAAGTCGTGCCCTGGAAATCGGCCTCATTGTAGCATCTCCATTCAGAAACTCAAACACTAACGAACACATTCAAAATCACCATGTGGGCTCTGCATATTCTTTGCAGCTTGGTCTGTAATTAGGATGATAAATAAAAATGTGGTCAATTTTGCTATCTTTAGAAACTGTTTTCTAAATACTAATTCAGTTTATCTCCTATTCAGACACTAGGCAATTACCTACCTTTTAGTCAACTATCTAGAATACTGATAAAAAACAACTTTGCAAGAACATACCCTGGTCATCCTGGGAACTTTCAACATTATTTCCTGCAAATCAGCCTAGGTGCTGTGACTGGCATTCAGTTGCAGTGTCAGGCACACGCATACTCATATAGGCTTGAAAGGGCCAAATACGTGGAAAGGCCATCCTGGCATCCCACAGGTCTCATGGGTATATGCAGTAGCTGTGAGATGGGAGAATTTTTCTTCCTCAGCATCTCTCAGTGTCCATATCTGTACTTAAATCCTATTTCTAGCACTGATTATGCCTGCCTGCCTATGTGTATACGTGTGCTTTGCTTCCTTTCTTTTCTATCTGCGTCATTAACTGGAGTAACTCAGCTCATGTGCAGCACATCTGTTTCTCAGTACAGTCCTGCTTTTCCTCAGCTTAACAGCTGCATTGATTGAGGCATGAAGCTGTTATTGAATTGTTCGCAGGCAGTCTGTGACACAGGCAAAGCAACAACGCAGATTCCTTTCTGCTCTTGGTCCTTTTCTTTCTGGTGCCAACTCAGAGAAATTAGCATCCTGAGTGATTAATAACATGCAATCAGCTGCTGCCAGGCCTATTACCATCTCTCCTTTAATGAAGGAGGAGTTGAACCAGTCTTGTTTATACTACCGAAATGTGGCTGGAGGGCTTTGGCTGGGCTGCGGAGGCTCAGTTCAGTCCATTTGGGGATTTATGTCAGCATTTCACACATTCTGGGAAACTTTACTGGCCTTGTGCCTGTAGCACTACAAGTTAACCTGGGATATAGAGTCTCTAGGACAACACATCATTATGCAAGGTGATTTTCATCTCAGCTCTAGTGTTAGTAGGTAGTGTTTATTGTTTCTAGAGCACCATAGGTGTGTACAGCATGCTTTATGGCCAGGCATGATGTGGAAACTAGGGCTCTAATCCTGCAAATCAACTCTGCTAACCTGAGTTTCTGTGACCACGCTTGACTGCGGGGCTCTGCTGATCTGGGTTACTGCATCACAAAGTAAGATCAGGCACAGTGCTAGGCAATACACAGATCGGGGTGAGGGACACTGAAACATCAAATCTGGGAATGCAGAACACCTAATAACACTGGTAGTTTCAGGAATTCCTCTGACAGTGGTGGTGCTGTTGCTGCTGTTAAAAGAACTCTTTACCTATTTTTTTTTTCAGTTGTATTAATGCAATCTATAACTCAACCCAAATAACATCTGAATTTACCTTGGATATGACTATGTGTCACCATGGATGGAAAAGGAGATGGAGGCAATAAAGAGCTGGATGCTGATATCTCAGTTGAGGATTTTTACTTGAGTGCGATGGAAAGGGGATGTGAAGGAACCTAGAGAAAGACTGTTTTGGAAAAAATCTGATCAACTACAAATGGTCCCAGTGTAAATAAGCTGCAAAGCAGGCACAAACAGACATGGCAGTCCCAGGAAGGTTAAGAATGCTAGAAGACATCTCAGCACACCAACAGCCTTGCCATGGAAATGGCAGAAGAAAAAGGCAGAAGTTTTTCAGGATGGAAACTTGGCTGTTCCGTGGATGATCCTAGGAAACTCCTGCTGAGTGTGGGGGCAGTGCAGGGGAGAGCACAAGGGTGCTCAGTCACAGATGATGGAGGATGGTATCATGGACAGGTCAGAGGCAGGTGCCTCCTAGAGAAAGGAAATACAGTGAGAGAAACAGACTCCTCGCTAGGTCATGAGGGGTGTAGCAGGCAGCACAGAGATAGCAAAGAGGGAACTAGCCAAGAGCTCCTGAAGTGGCTGGCACACTGGAAACAAACAGCTTGAAGGCACCCTCTCACTGTCAGCCCACATCACCCAGGCCTGGCTGCTGCAGTCAAGCGATTCTTGATGCAATGAGACCATTACAGAGCTTTCGGTTTACATGAATCAAACTAATCTGTAGCTCTGCTTTAGCTAAATTTGATCCATACTACTTCTCTCACAGTAACTACTGGCTGAATGTTCCGTATTAGCAGTGTCCCTTTCTCTCAGGGAGTGTGAAGCAACTGCCGTCTGTTCATTCATCCTTCAAAATGCACAGGAATGCCAGGTGATCTGTGATAAGGCTGAAGCCCCAAAGTATTGATGATCCATGTGCCTCAAGCTCTTTTTTTGCCCTGCTTGTATTCTAGCACTCTCTGTTGCTCATGGGGCTACCAGCCACATGGGGAGTTACAGGCGGGCTGGAGGTATACTTTTGTTTGACACTAATGAAATTGCAAGCCGATCTGGCTCTCTGAGTCACATTCTTGTTGAGCCTGCTCCAGCGATGTTTACAAAGTCGTTACCTTGCTGGGCTTCCAGTTCATTGCTAAGCAAAGGGCGAGCCTTTGAGGTTGCATTTTCTATTTCACCTCCTTGTACGATGTTATGTCTACTAGTTGGAAGCTGGATACTAGAGCAGACTGAAGCCATTAGCCAGGCCTTCCACATCTGGCAAATAGTACCCACATGCTGCCATAGCCAAATGGCATTTGACCTGGGAGCTTGGTCTTCCATGGACAGCAACTTTGCTAAGGGACTGCTTCAGGGAATCTCCTGTCAAACTGCTGGGCTAACCTGCTCTCTGCTCAGTCACTCCTGACAAACACTGGATTGCTAAGCAGGCCTTGGGGCATACAGACAAAGTCACCACAATGTATTTTACTGGCATCCTCCACTACTGTTGCTTATTGTCATCTTTCTGCACAGTGACATGGGATGTTGGTATAAAAGGTTTAAATATTTATTTCCCTGGAGGCTCATTTTCACTGTAACATCTCAGACTTGAGCCCTACCTCCTTTAATACGTTCTGTGGGATTTGCAGTGCATAAACCAATGCAGAATGGTTTATGAGAAGTTTCCTCTGGCAGGGTGTGAAGCCAAAGCTGGAGCATGGGAATTTGTGTGAAGTCTTGTTTCTTAAGAACTGCTTTTTTCATTCAGTTCCTAGCTTGCTCATCCCAGATTGACTTGCAATTTTGAGCTTGAGTGAAATCAAATGCCCAGAGTAAAACAAGCCAGTTTCATAGAAAAAAAAAAAAAAAAAAAAAAACTATGTCAACAAAGACTTAATGCAATGATTATGACATGAGCATTAGCATCTGCAGATGTGCATCCAAGTCACAGTAAAAAGACTCAAATAAGGATGACTGCTATATGTACCTACTACAGACTCTTTCACGATTGAGAGAGATTTCCAGACCACCCCAACACAAGGGTAAAACCAAAAAAAAGAATGTCTATTAAGAGATAACACCATTCTAAGTACTTATATAACTCCACTGTTGTAGCATCTGAAAGTCTGAAATGTTATTTATTCCTAACTCATCCTTCCCAGATGTAAAGTGCAAATTTGGACATAGAGTGGGAAAAAAAAAGGCCACTCAAAGCTACACAGCCTACTCAGGGCAGAAGATTGACCTTGGAGACTCAGTGTGCAGCTGGTCTGGCATCCTCTGTACTAGACTGGCTGTCCTCTCAGGAAGCTTCAGTTACAAGTAATAAGGACACACTCTTGCTTTGCGTCTCTGGCTGGAAGTATGGCAGGCAATGGTCTGGTTGCATTAAAATAAAGAACAGAAGAGGTATCTTGGTAAATGTTGCTTGAAGTCAAATCCTAAGGGATTCAAAGTTGTGCTACCCACAGAACATTAAGGGTAAAATGCCACCTGTCTTCTTTCAGATGTTGGTTATTCTATTACACTGTTCAAATTCAATCAATGACCTGCTTGAAAAACTATCCTTGTCTGCCTGTTATTTTCTTTATAAGAAGTGAATTTATACTTAAGGAGGAGGAATAGCATTGTTTCAGTACTTTATTGCTGTGGGTGGACTACTTTAGAAATAGAGTAATAGGAAATATTATCCATGAAATGTCTTTGCAGGTGTACTAGAGATTTATGATTTTCTACAGGTTCCCCAAAGTTTGTGGGCATTTTCAAGTGACCCTAATAATAAGCTGTGTAAATCTTGAATAGTTTATACCTCCAGAACTATAAGGAATTCTATATTCTGACCTCAAAGCAGTGATC
Organism: Crypturellus tataupa; assembly: GCA_034781795.1. Taxonomy (NCBI): domain Eukaryota; kingdom Metazoa; phylum Chordata; class Aves; order Tinamiformes; family Tinamidae; genus Crypturellus; species Crypturellus tataupa. The sequence continues at coordinate 843,325 of JAWLRI010000060.1, read as the reverse complement.
TCGAATATGCTTAAGCCTCAGTCCTTAGATATGTGGATCAAAACCAAAAAAAACTTTTACAACAGAAATCCTTTTACTACAGATCTGCCCAGCTTTCCCTGAGAAAGGAAAGAAAGCTGCTGTTTCCTCAGCTTTGAAACAAGAGCATAAACTGGAACTTGTTTAGAATCAACAGTAGTAGAGGAGGATGCTACAGCAGTTTATTAAGCAGCCTGAAATTCAAGGCATATGGGTTCACTTCCCACTCATACTCATGCAAATAATGTCATTATTTGCAAATTTATTCTTTATCTTGATGTTTCAGCTTATCAGCAGCACAATGTAGGTACTTTTGCTCCTCCTTGGTTTGCCTCCTCTCTTTACATGCTAAAGAGATTACAATACCTCACACTGGTGAAGTCCGATTAAAATCAGTAGGTACTATAAAAACAGAAATAATAACAGTCAAAACAGGACTTGAACTCTACATGAAATACCCCAACCCATTTACTGATTCATTCAAAATTCTTCCTACAGATCTGAAAAACAGAATATACTAAGGTAACAATATCAATATAAAGACCAGCTGAATTTGTTCTACTAGTTGTTTAGAAGAAAGAACACAATCACCATAGAAGGGCTTTTGTCACACATTGGCATGAATGTTTGGCTCTGCATTGTACTCTGCTTTCTGTTCCTGATTTACTACAAAATAAACATCTATTAATAAATAAATAAATAAAAACCTAGGTACATTTACTGTGATCATGTTTCAGTCAGGCATAAAAATAACAAAATCACTGCACTGGCGGAGAAGCAGGAGTGTGCAGGGATGTGTACCCTGCAGTTACTCCAGACTTGCCCCGTTGCGCCTGCCCAGCTCAGAGCAGTGACAGGTTTGCTTGTTGCGTGTTGTTCGCTTGTTTGTTTTTCCTGGAGGAGCTCTGGAGCTCTCGGGACACCTATGCTCTAATGTATATGATGGGATAAGCCTCAGTCATTACAGAGAAACACATCAATAGCAGTGTGCTGCTTCAAGATGTAAGTGGCCATTTCACAAGCTCTGACAGCCTCTCATCCAAGTTTCTAGCAACTCTTCAGAAGCATAAGGATACACAAAAGATCTTGCCAGCTACCACCTCAGAGAGAAGGATCTCCCTTCAAGCCTATAGCTTCTATGTGAGAGCAAAAGGCTCCTGGAGACACCACAATTCCATGGAAAATCCCAACCTTGAAGAGGGCTCTCAACATGGATACAGGCAGTGGGAATATACCCCTGTGCTATGGGAGCACTGAGAACCAAGGCAGCCATCAATAAAAGATGGATATTTCCCGAGACAACCTTCCTACTTTCTCTTCTCCATTGTTTACACTTTGGCAGAAAGTGTGTTTAGAAAAGGCCCTACTTCCTCTTCAGCAACTTCTGTTGTTAAAGTTACTGTTCCCTAAGCACCACATCCCTCTCAAAAGATACTGACCCTCCAACCAGTAGCACATTCTTGGCCTGCCTACTCTTCCAAACAACAAACTGAGGAGCAGGGCCCACTCTTAGGATGACTGGGCTCATTTTCTCTCTTCAAGCCATGCTTATCTCAGTGCTTTGCAACTGAATCTTGTCAAATCAATAGGGGCAATGAAATAACCAACTGGTTGCAACTGTATCTGGCCAACTTGATTGAACAGACATCATTTTAATTATTTTTAATGCTAATGACTGAAGACTAACAACTTGCTTTGACTAGCTGTGATCAGGCAGAGAAGTCACCTAAGATTTTCAGAGACTCCAACTGGTGGACGCAAATCCTCTGTGAGCAGAATATTCATGGTGAGAGATATCCTCATTTGCACGCCCTTTTACAAGCTCATGACAGTGAAAATTGTCCTATGAAAAGCCCCTTAAAAGTTGAAAGAACCCAGCTGCTATCAGATCATTACAAGCATTTTGCAATCAAAGCATTTTGATCAAAAGAGATTATTATATTTTGCTTATCAATGACAAATATCTGGTGCTGGAAGGAACCTGACAGAGTCACTGCTTCTGCATAAAGGGGTAGCACTCAGGATCACGCTATAAAGATCAAGATAAAACACTCAAACATAACATGTTTGTGTCCATCCAATTTTTGTGGGATACCCCACAAAAGTATGTTTCAAAGTGTCATGACAAAATCTGAGGGCTTTTCTGAGATGCATGTATGCAAATGATGGCAAAAGAAATTCTCATCCAAACTACTCTTTTCCTTTAGGTCAAACTATTTAATCCAGGTTTGGTGGCACACAGCTTTATGAACTCTCCTCTCTCCCATACTCATACAAAATCTGCCACTGAGAAACTCACCTTTTTGTTGAATTTAGAAGGGGCTTTTGCAACCCACATAGGGATCACACGGTCATCACTCCCTCCTCCTTCCCCTTCCCCAGGTCCACCATGCAGAATGCCCTTGAAATGAACAGGAGTTTTGCCAGAGTAAGAGCTGCAGGTTCAAGCCCCACATGCTATAAATAATTAGCCTTAAAAATATCCACACATCAAATTCACTGCCTGAGGACTTGTAAATGTACACAGTAAAAATAATTCTCTTGCTGCCTCTAAAATGTGTTTCTTATTAGAGATCTCTCCTGACCCCAAGAGTGCCCACGCTGTATTTCTCTCTCATAGGTTCACGGACATACACACACACACACAGAGTTGCTGGTTCATTCCTAAGCCTGGCAGCTTTAGTACTAACAGGAGTTGTAGACATTTCGAGTACTAATTCATCTGCATATGCTGTGAAAGTCCTTAGCGTTTCAGAATCAGATCCTTTGCCCTTGTAGAAAGAAGAATAAATATTAAAAAAACAGAATATTACAAATTTGGCAAAGACCACATCACAGTATCAACCCAGACCCTCATCAGAGCAAAGCAAATAACAATGCACAGATTTTATTAAAAGTAAAAGAATGAAAAAGCTCTTTCCCACAACTGAGGAACTTGAAGCCAAAAATAAGTAATCCTGAACTCTAGCTTTGCCTGTGGTAATGAGCTGTTCTTCCCCTGGCGAACTATAGAGGACTGTTTGCTTCACCCTGCATCGTGTTGCTTTCTCTGAGAGTTGTCACTAAAAAATAGACTGCATTGACCAAAAAGGAAAACATTTTCTTTAGCAGTCAACAAATCCTGATCCCCACTCTGTCCCAGCTTTAAGCATTTTCCAAAGGAAAAAGAACATTTTTCTGGATGAGTGCTTTCTGATGTGAGATGCCTTCTGTTTCATTTCCCCTAGGCAACTGCTGTTCAGTTTTCAGCAAGCTGCAACATCATTTGATCTCAATCTTATCAATTCCTGATCAGAACTAAAGCAAATTTATTGGCACAACTGGGTCCAGAGCAAGCACATGTTAATGACCTCCTTGATGTGGGTGCAGAGAAAATCACAACCACAAGCAAGACAATTTAAAGTACTGTTTTGGAGAAAGAAAAATTCTTTTTGCTGTCATTGGGATTGTAATCACTGAGATCAGGCATAAGAGGGAGACATGGTCACATTATAGGGCAACTTAGGGTTTAATTCCATTCTTTTTACTCTTAAATGACAATAACATGAGATCAGAATTTTCCCAAATGAAAACATGGAATAACTACTGGTTCCATTGAGGCTGCTCTGACTTACGCCAATGGAAACAAAGTAGTGTCTTGCCTCAGGGGCTTTAGCTTTTAAAAGGGATTTATTAAAGGGGTAAAATGAAGCCATAGGAGACAAAAAACAGAGTCATATTCCCTCCTCTAGATGAGTTCAACCCAAACAAGAAGTTCTGGCCTTGATGACGAACACAGAGTGTGCTTTCAGACCAATGTTCTGCAAGAACGCATCTTAGGTGATCACAGTGACTCTTTCTGTCCGTAAAACACCCAATCTATGAGACTGTACAATCCAAGATAAACATTTTATGAATGATAATTTGCCTAATATTTCTGTTTACCTTTGTACTTCCTGTTTATTCATTCCGTTGCTGCTGCATCTTTTCTTTCAGTGAAATGAAATGTCCCTCAGTTCATACAAGAAATATTCCTAAGGCAAAGCTGACTAATAATTCCCAGCAGAATCCCTTGCTGGGTATGCCTATTCATCAAATTTGACATTGATTTGCAATTTTGACACTCACAGCAACCTGATCTTTGCAGAAATTGGCACCTTTACATTGTCTTCGGAGCTGCAGGGTGTTTAGATTCATTCTTAAGACACTGTAAACCAAGATACTTGTCCCATAAGAGGATTTTACACAGAGTTTTGATTGGAAGTTTGAATCAGTTATATTATATCTGAACATTCTCCAAGCAGTCAGGCAAATTTAACTCCAGTGGAGCCAAAACACTTGCAGCTATATAACAAAGAGCATTTAGTGCTAATAAATGTCATTTTACTCCTGTCTACAACATGTCACTAGATTCCCCCAGCGTGAAATGAAGCTAGTCCTGAAGAATGCTAACAGAGGCCTAGAAGACATTTCTACCTCCTTGGATCCCTAAAGCTGGACAGCAAATGTAATGCTTTTCAAACTGCAGTGCTTATAACATCATTTGTCTTTGTCCTTAAGGCCATGTTTATCTGTCTGGTGAGGTGAAAGGAGTGACTGGGATGGAGCGGTTCCTGAGTGCAGATCTCACTTCTACAATAGATGGGGTTGCGTATTCCAGACAGGTCACCGGACTCCTGAAGACCAAAATCTGAGGACTAAAAAATGAGTCTGCAGTTTTGCAACACCTGCTTTCACGGCCACATTTCAGCTCCCTTTGTCCTTCCAGACACAGTTTCTCTAGCTATATTTAGACACAGACCCAGTTCCTACCAGGCAACACATTTCTCATTCTTACAGAAGCCAGGATAGTGCATAAAACAGCTCAGAGCCTTCAGCTGCCCCTGGCTGCCTCCTGATGTCCCCCTCCCGGCTGCAGGCAAGTGGGATCCCACGTTCCAGTAGCTCACAGTGAGCCCACAGCAAGAGCAACGAGCAAGATGCAGTCAACAGGTGTGAGGTGAGAGCCTCACTCTGATGAAGCTGCACTGAGATCCTCTGCTCCGTTGGCTGAGAATGAGTAGATTGAAGAGAAAATGAACAATGGAGAAATCTAAATCAGATCACAACTCTGCTCGATGTAGCTCAACCTTATTTCCCAATTTTCCCTTTGTAGCCTGAGCTAATGAAACACATGACCTCACAGTTAATGAATTAAAAATGCCCCACCAGAGCTTCTGGTGCACAGTGAGTGCTGTCCTGGACCTACTACCCAGGGTAACCTCTTAACAGAGAGTACATCATGAAGCGCCAAAGGCTCCAAAGGCAAAAGAAAAATCTGCTTGTATCCACTAAATGCATGCAAGTGAATTCTGCTGGGAAGACTATATCAAGTTTCTGGTGTAAATTCCCAGTTTAAAGACACCACAATTTCTCAAATATTCATTTTAATGACTGAGATCTTCCAGACTCAGTCTCTTTCCTAGTTACAACTGCAGTCCCAGAAAGTTTTCCAAACTTTATTTTTTTTATTAAAATGCAGGAGGAAGGGGAGATTTTTCTTTTTAATTAAATCCAACTGCTGTACAAGTTTGCACCTAATAACAAAGAATTAAAGCTATTTTTATACTTTCTGCTCAGGTTGGACCGTAGATAATCTCTGAGATATTCTTCTATATCGTAAGGTGAGACCAGGATTAAGGAATGCATTTTAATATACAGAGATATCTCCTTTGGACTTGTGCATTACAGACCCTGCATTCCTTGTCCCATCTTTCCATCAAGGTCTCAAGGCAGATGGGAGAAACAAAAACAAAACCAATCATATTGACAAAGTCACAAAGACCAGTTATTCACAAGCAGACAGGCAGTAACCACCTGCCATAGCCTGAGACTGCAGTTGCTTCCATACACAACCAGAACCATGACCAAGCACAACTGAGGCCACAGACAGCTTTGGGGGAAGAAGTGGTCCATCTTTTTTCATTCTTATTTTATCTTTAAATAAAAGAATTGCTCCAAATGGAGGTAGCGGCTGTTTCTACTGACAGCTGGAGGTTGGCTGGGGTCACTGTGGAATCCAAGACCATTTCAAAGCAATAGGCAGCATGAATAATCTTGGGACTCTGGCTGAACCCAGAAGCTCATTCATCCTTTGGCAATGACTGCCAATAGAGCTTACAGGCAGTAGGGACACAGAGAAAGCAATACAGGGAAAATTATAAAATATCCAAATATGCTACAGAATTACCCAGAGTATGTGAATTATATTGATCTTGATGTCATAACGTTCTAACAGCTGCTTCACATGTCACAGTGACAGCTAGGAATTCAAGCAGAAACACATTCACAGCAATACTTTTATTACACATTTTATGATTTTGGCCTAAGGGGAAAAGGATCTTGAGTGTAATTTCAGAACTATGGTGTACATATAACATGAAGTTGGCTTTGTGACATCTCCTGACACTGTTGTGTCATCTTTCTATCGAGGAAGGGGGAAACTCCCTCCAGAAATCACAGCAGTCACACAAAGAAGGATGAGTTAAGATGAAGGTGTGCAGCGGTGGGGGCGTGCTGCAGTCAAAAATGGTTCTTACAGAGTGAAGATGGGCCATTGTAGGAGTTAGAAATCAGAACTTTCTACACACAGAGAAATTAAAGACACACCATTTTCTACTGTGGTTTACACATGAGATTTTCCAAGTGATTTAATGTTCCCTTTTCCATAGGGTCTGAAACAGATAAAGACTAAAATTCTGACCTAGATTTATCATACGCCAAGTGTGAGGTTTGCAGTACTGGATTTGGAGAGTTCTCCACTAAGATAATCTCACTTTCTTTATGACCTTGCTTCACGTAAGAACATGGAAGTTGTTGTTATGGTTTATTTCTAACAATCCTTTTTTCTCTGGACATTTGCAGTTCTGATTAAACAACATTCTTGTAAAATTTGCTTCAAAGACTCATAGCTTAACAAAATTAAAATATTTGCCACAAATTTATTTGTTTACAAGGCTGGTAGAAAGAGGCACGTTTGAGGAAAGAAAGTAGTAGGTGGTAGTCTGGTTTCTATTTTCTGCCCAAAAATTGCAGAAACAGAAGTATTTTGAGTCTTCAGGTTCTGAAGAGGATTTCTGAAAAGAAAACAAAAGTTTCCATAGTGGGAAAGAGAGAGATTTTTGTGATTAGGTCTATGTGATTCATCAGCTCAGTTGTGTGTTAAATGAATCAACAGCCTGCAGTTCAGTGCCTGTGCTATTGATTATACAGAGTAATGGGGGAGGTTGATCTAAACAAAGGACTAACATGGTAATATAAAACATATGTAGAGAAGGTTGGAGCACTGCACACGGGCAGGGTATAGTAGCAAAAGGAAAGGTCACTGAGAAGAGGAAACCATTGATTTCACAGAAAGCTAAGCTATTATAATGCAGCAGACTGAATATACACACCAAATCATGTCCAGAAGTTGGGTTCACACAGCACCCACAGGCCAATCCACCCTGCCGAGAGCACAGACACTCCCGAGCTGAGGGGTAGCCCCTCGCACACGAGGCCAACATGCCGGCAGGGACGAGCTGTCTGCTTGCACGGACTAGATGAGCAAGAGCATCTCTGAACCCAGTGTCTGCTTGAATCACCACTGTGTTATCAGATTACTCTTCCTTTCATTTGGAATACTTTTTTTTCCTCTTTTCCCTTTTTGCTAAGATGAAAAACCCTCTTCCCATTCCAATCATTTGAATAAACTAGCCCAGTAACACAAGAGTTGTTTGGGTGAAATGCCTGCTGATCACAGCTGAGTCAAATACATGGAAGAATTTCAGTGCAAGAAGGTACCTCATTCTGGGCTGGGTTGTCCTAAATAAGGGAAGACATGGTCTAGAAGATGGTACCTTCACTGAAATTCTAAGAAACAAAGTTCTGTTCTCTAAGAAAAAGATTATTTCTAAGAAAAGCTTTCATTTAAAATTTCCCTCTCAACAAATGATGGCTGCCCTGCAGGAAAATTAGAAAAAAAAATCAAGCAGGGAGAAGGACAAGAAAACAAAGACCCCCTCTGTTTCCCATCTCTGACTGTTTTTGAACTTTTTCAATTGTAAACCAGGTAATTTTTTTTATTCTAATCTTTGTCAGTTGGAACAGAGCTACTGAACTATGTGCAAGTGTTGCTTTCTAAGGGGCAGTAACATTTCCACATGGAAACAAAATGCTTTCAACACAACCTGTTCAAGGGAATCAACACCTGTAATTACAAAATATTTCATTTTATTTAAAATCTTTTTTTTTTATAAAAAGCTCTTTTAAAAGGTCACCCAACACAGTTTTCTAACCAGTTCTATCTACAGAAGTTGTTTTACAGCATTATTTCACAAGAGTACTAGCCTTTCTAGGGCTCACTGGTGTGGCATTTCTTTATCCAAAGCTACTACTCTCATCCCAAGCTTTCTGCCTCAGCTATCAAGCTGATCAGCTTATTTGTAGCTGCCTTATTTCATCCTTGAATGCCTCATTTACAACAATAAACAGGTGAGAGCCATTTGTGTCGGTCCACATCATACTCTGCTCATTGCAAAAGAATGGAGGACAACTTCATTTTATATAGCACAAGTTAACTGTGTCACAGTGGCTGCTGTGCCCGCTCAAACAAATGTAGCTTGTATTATTTAAAGCCCTACGTGCTCTCAGTCGCTGCTTGACTGGAAGGACCAGTCAGGGCTTCCTGTTAATGCTGTTTTGCTCAGAATGTTTTGGTCCTTTCTGGAAGAGACCAGATTCAGATCAAACACAGGGGATTCTCCTACAGAGTGGAGAAAAGGCCAGGAATCGCCATGAAGTCACTCTTCTGTCATGATGTGGGTGGGAAACAGACCGTGGGTACTTTCTCTACAGTTATAAAAAGCTGGAAGCACAAAATGTAAAGAAAGATATAAATGGAGCTGTTCACATGACACCAGCAGTCAGCCTTTAGAGTAGGTGCCAAATTCTCAGTGCAGCAAAAATATCAGTCTCTATGAAGAGTAACTGCCCTAGCCTAAGACTGGATGCTCCTTGGTGAAATCCATGGCAATGCTCTGGTGACATAAAACTGGGTGAGAGTGGTCAAGACACATGCCCTTTTTGACTAGAAATCAGCAGAGGATCTGACAGGTTCTGTATCAGATCTCAGAATGAATCTACATACATCTGCAGGCCACACAGAAGGCTTAGCTTTAAAGATTTTAATTTCTAGCCATACTGGAGAGAATCAGCTATTGGCTAGAATCAGGTCCTTCACAGAGTAGGAAAAATGTGGAATTAGATATAACTCACTTAAAAATAGCTCCCTTCCATACCCTTGATCAATATCTTTTTTCACTGGTGAAAAACATTATTCCTCATGCAAGGCAGGGATTGTAAACTTTGCTTAATTTGGCTCCTGCATAAGGTCATGCAGGTCACTCATTAAATTCTCTCTTCACTCTTACACGTGCAAGCCCTCAAGCTTTCTTGTGCAGCAGGGGTGGAGGATACTACCCTGCAGCCTGAATGAGATTCACACACGAGACCTTCTTGGGTTGCCCCTCGGCACAGGTAGCCACATTACAATCGCCTCCCAGTCAGGAGAAGATCGCAAGAAACACCTAAGATTTATTGTTTTTTTCTGAGGGGTAAAGGAGGACTAATATCAATCTGCCTAGCTGCAGCACATACTTTATAAGATGTCTCAATTAAAATCAATCTCCCTTCACAGCAGATCTGCCTGGTAACTTTCTCAGAAATGCAGTTCTAGAGTTCTCAACTCCAGAATCTATCACACCAAGTTTACTGCCTGTAAAAAGACTTATTTATAAAGGAAAGTAAATGATAAGAAGGCCTTGGACAGATAATGCCAATGATTTGGTTTCATTTCTTGGCTGTGACATAGCAGCTTCATTACCAAGCACATTATTATCCTGTGGAACTCATTTCTAGAAGGTCCTCTAGACTGTAGCCAAAGGCTTGGTGGGAATCAGGAGCCAATTACATGGACAGACAAATAATGAGAACAGTCACATTAAGATTAACTGGACATTATTTTAAAATACAGAAGAGAGATAAGCCCTTACCTACATTGGTTAGTCAAGCACTAATTAAGAGAAATTGGGATTAAGGATTAATAGTGCACCCTCTCATCATTTTTTCCATTATTATTCAAAATAATTTTTCTATGATTTCTTATGACTTTCTTATGGCTTTTTTTTTTATACTGGAAGCAAGAAAAGGACCAGAAAGACTAGATATCAGAACTTACAAACAAGTTCCCTTTCCTATGCATTTGCACAAAAGTTCCCCATCAATCCCTAGATGTTGGCTAAGCCACAGTAATGTTGGTGGGCCTTCAGTTCTGCATATAACTAAAGGTAATAAAACTATTATTTTTTAAATTGCGCTAGCTTTGATTCAAAGTCAGGCACATCGATAAGTGCTTTCCTGAAGAAAGGCCCCTGTGCCTCAGTTTCCGTTCTGTATAACAAGCACAGCAGACTTGCCACTTCAGAAAAGCCCTGAGACAAGGACAAATATGTTTGCTTCCAGGGATGAGAGCTTCTTGCCACACTTACAAGGAAGCAGAGAATCAGCCAAATGGTCAACCTGATTTTGGAGAAAGGCTGATGGACTGAGCATTAATAAATCCCATCAGCCACCCTCCTTTCCCTTCAGTAGCAGCCTTTTGCAGGACTTGGGATGCACTGCAGCCCCTCACAGCAATTTTTGGCTTCACTATTACTTATTACTTCAGTAACCTGCAATAACTCTGCTAAATCAAAGGTCAGTGTTAAGACATGAATTCCAGATGCACACTGCAGTGCCATCAACCATTGACCTTGGCCAGCCTCCTTCTAGTGCTGACGTGGGATGAGATAGTGTCCCCTTGGGTTTACTGACGGTGACCTCAGGTAGCAGAGATGAGCAAGATCTGTCTGGAGTTTGAAAGGAATTGGGGAAGCTGCAAGAGCAAAGGGTACCTGCACAGCAGGAAGATAAAGCAGTGATGACATCCAGCTGAGCTGAGCGTTCACATAGTGCCTGAGAGGGATCTGAGTCAAACCACGGAGTCCAATACACTGCTTATTCTTGTAGGACATCTGCCCCGAGATCTGTATGCTGCAAATACACGCTCTGAAAAGGCTGAATCAAACTGTCTGAGTTTCCCATGTTATGAGGTGGCCAGAGAGAAATGCCAGACTCTAATTGTGAGCTTGATCCTCCTCCTCAGATTAGATCCCTTAGGGAAATTCAGAGGTTCAGCTTGGTGGCTTATCCCAGCATCTGTGCTTTGTGCAGTGGCCTGGAAACCACAGCAAGCCCAGCTCCCCCCTGGCACTGCAGTTAACTCTGGAAAGCAACCAAAAGTCACCACAATTCAAAACCAAAAAGGGCCTACTGCTAGTCCCACAAAGCTTCATTTTGCACCAAGCCCAGAGCAGCGACATTAGTGAAGCTCTGCCTGATTTGTAATCTCTAAGTGAGAACAGAAGCCGGGTGTCTGCGTAGAGAAGTTAAATCCCTTTAATTATTAAAACATATCCTATTGCTGTCGAAAATCCCATTGCCATTGGAAAAAACACACTTGTAATAAATTCACACTATATATCAAAGGCCACTTTCTGTAAATAAAGCATTTCTTTTTTTCTCTCTTTTCCAGAAAAGATTTTGCCGAGGGGCTAAATTAATATTTCATCTGTTATCTTTGAAACATTTCAGAGCGGCAGATTTATCTTCTGTTTACATTTTTCCTCTTAATATAGCAATGAATTATCTTGGTTGATAAGAGGAAAAGATTTAATATAAATGGTTGAAGGATGCTGCTCTGAAGTCAGTGGGAAATTCGGCCAGGCAGGAAAGGCAGTGTTGAAATGGAGGGTATTAAAATCTGAGAAGCATTCCTGTAGGCTCAAATGCATTTCACAGAGCACAGCACCTATGTGATCCTGCTTCATTCTGGCTCTCAGAGATGCATAAAACTGAAGCTTGATTCTCAACATGGACAGTGTTTTGCTCTGAAACTGCAGCTATGCACACATTTTTTTTTGTCTTATTTATCATAGATATCAGGGCGAGATATTTGGTCTCATGGTGGTCCAAACCTGCCTCGGGTTTCAGCTGCACTGGCACAGGAGGCAGCCGGTGCTTCTCCGCTGTCCTCTCGCCTGGACAATGTTTCTGGCCCGCAGGCCAGCATCAACCCAGCTGCCCCGGAGCAGAGCCCAGCCACAGGGCATCAGCCAGCAGCACCACCTCACTCCAGCACTCACAAGCTGGGCTCCCAAGGCAGGCACAGGAAAGGACAGTATTTCCCTCCTGGCAAACCTGGCAAATAGATCCATACAGCTTGGGCTCTCTGTGTGGCAATAACCAAGGCACTGCTGAGAGTTCAATGCACGTAAATGGGAGATGCTCAAACTAAGGGCCAGGAAACTGGAAACAGCCTTGATTGATAGACTAATTGCAGGTTGCAGCCTCTCCCAGTTGGAAAGGCAACAAGAGCCCTGGAAGAAAATGAGCCCCCACACACTTAGGGAACTAGTGCTTACAGACTAGCAAGACAGCAAGTCCCGGGGCCCGCCATTCCTGCTGTCACTCCTTGGCTGTATTAAAGATGAGGGCAGCATCTGTCTGTCCCACTCTGTACACTCGGTGCAAGTTACTAGCTGAAGCTATGGTAGGGAAGTCTGAAATGCTTCCTTCCTATATCTATCACCCCTTCAGTTTCTCATGCGCTTAGGACAGGCTTCCTGCCCTTTCTGTCGAGCCAGTTCAGCACCCCAGCGAGGTGGTAAGGGCATCCTGCCAGATGCTGGACCTGAGAGCACCCCCATCGTGCCCCGAGATCACCCAGGGAAAGAGGCTGCATTTATCACCGCTCCATCGGCCTCTTCCAGACACTTTTGCCATTAAGATGTCAAAACAGGTTTCCCCCTGGAAATCCAACAGCCCTGCAGACTTACCCTTACAGGCAGACGTCCCAGTTGGACATCTGTTCCCTTTCAACCTCACACGTGCACTTAAAATGTCGGGACTGTCCACTTCTTTGGAGGCTTAGGCTCCTATTAAAGGTGCCTTCAGCAAGATTCATTGTTATCTTCTGGTGTTGATCTAATTTATGGATTGGCCTGTGTTAATTAAGGTCATAAAACTGGCAGCAGGAAAGGGCTTCCAGTACTGTGATGCTGTTTAACGTTGGATTACTTTCCAGCCCCTGTGCTATTTTGCAGGGGATAGGAGACGGTGCAGCTGAAGTTCTGTGATCGGAAATGAAACTTCACGGGGATGAGCCCTTGCTCTTCTCTGAGCCTCAGGGGAGGCAGTCACTGGGAAAGTGAAGCCATCTCCGATTCACAGACACCAACGAATTCATCAGCCAAATGGTTATTACTCCAGCTTGCTCTGCGTCTACAGCCTCATCTGAGGTTGGAGCCCTGTTATGCTGGACACTGTATAAGTATCTTGTAAAAACAACACCTACCTCACAGAGTTTACAGTCTGAGTTTGAAATTTATGTTTTGTTTTTGTTTTGTTAAAAAAAAGCTTCAAAGCTCAGAGATTTTTATCAAGATAAAAATTACAAATGAGATTCATATCTGATACAGTAGCACACACATCAAGGATGTGACATGTGTTACCCATTAAATAAGCAGATAAATGCACACAAAACCAGTGCTGCATTTCTATTGGCAATCTGCTATACTGAGTTATACTGTTTTGCTACAATTTGTGATTTATTACACTTTCGCTAAAGTACCTTACCTTATTTTAAATCTTGCTTACACTTTTGGTTGTGCAGGTTGACTTTTGGCATGTGAAGCTGCTTTCTCCAGAAAGAGTGATTTCCTTCTCTATTTCACTTTCCACTTTCTAGCCAACTTCATTACAAGATTCCTATGACCCAGCTTAAAAACTTGCTCATGTGGCCACATTAACCACCTGGGACTTCGTAAGCATGTTCCTATTACACTTGTTTTAACATCAAACTTAGTCACTGTAGACTCCACTGGCAGTCACAGCAAAAATGTGTGCTGGATCCAAGTATCCTGCAATCATATGCATATATCCAGTACAAGATAAAAGTATTTTATATCCCAATATAAAATATGAAAAGTGCTAAGTATTTCTAATTGTAATTTGTGAAAATTCAAATTAAGAAAATGCAACCGCAGCATGTGACTAGGCTCAGTTCTTCAGTGATCTCTAACTAGGTTGAGAATCACGTTAAGTCTTTATTTAAAGAATGCACATCTTTCAAAAAATGCTGCAAGTTATAGATGGGTTGAAGGAATTTCTGAATGAGTTAATGTGACCTTTGTTATGCATGAGGTCAGATCAATTATCATAATGGTCCCTTCTGGTCATGAGCTATGAATCTGCTAATTTTAGCTCAATCTGCTCTTTCTCTGAGGACTAAGCTACGTGCAGTGGTATCACATTTTACACGCTAGGACTAAAGGCACATGCACAATCACTGCGACTGAGCTCATGTGCACTGCTGTATTATCATACACTAACTTCTGTGTAGAGCTGAACTCTTCCATAGCTATTTGTTAAGTCACATTCTCTTCATTTAATCAGCAGTTAGTACCAATATCTCAGATGATTAAAATAAGACTGAGGCATCTCTTCAGCTCCAAAAATTAGGATATTTAAAAATAATTAAATATTTACCTTCCTTCCGGCATGAATGCCCAGGTTCTTGTTTCAGAGTTTCTCTTCCACTCTACAGAGCTTAGCTATCTAAGAGGAGTTGAAGTTCTCTCAGTCACTCGATTCCCAGAGGTGGTGATTTAAAAGAAGTAAAAATATACAGTGACACTTAGCATTGCTAAAAAAAAAAAAAAAAAAAAAAAAAAAAAGTAAGTTATCACAAGATAGATTGAACAGTTTTGCAAGTAAAGCACACTAATATATTTCATGACAGGAAGGCTTCTCTGCAGCCATATAAAAGCCACAAACTTCATTTCCAGATCCAGCTGTTCGTATGATACAATGTTGAAAAGGTCCCTTTTCAGCACAAATAATCCACTCAGTTAATGGAGAGTTGCCTTTTCCATTCATGCTCATTAAGGTGAAATCAAAATATTTTGTCTTGGCCAGATGAACAGTAGAGTTCAACTTCAAGACAGTTTAATATTCCTCTGCCTTTGGGCTTGGTGTCTCCCTCCTGCTGCTCTACAAAGCAGAGTGCAGCACATCTGAACACTTTGCATATTGCATCCCTCATCCATTTAGGATTTTTGACTCCCTATTTTTCCTAGCAGATTTCTTTTTTTTTTTTTTTTTTTTTAGCAGAGAAGGCAGGAAACAAGGTAGTTATTTGGTCTTTTTCTCACAATTTGGAATGAAAACTAACACTGATATATGAGGATTTTACTTGAGACAAAATATCCCATTTTTACTCAGCCTCTATTTAAGATGTTAAACTTGGATAGGAAAAAGCTTGGGTGAAAGCAGAGTGGAAGTTTTTAACCCAGAAAAATTTACATAATGTTTAGTTGTGATCAGTTCCCCTGCCCACTCTTCCCTAGAGCATGCAGATAGCTGTGCAGGTAATACAGGAAAGGGCAAGGGAAGGCACACTAGGGGTGAAACAAGTGGCATGAGCCAGGACAACTTCCTCAAGCACTCCTGAAACTCAGCATCAGAGAAGGAAGGTCAAAATGGGGTTTATAATAGAAATGCAGACACAATATGGTGATGCAGAGACAATCTGCTCTCTGTAATATTCTTATTATCCTAAGCAAACAGAGGACAAGAATGGCATGTACCACAGGATTGTTCTGTTGTGTTTGTGTAAGAATCACATTTTAATTCACTTTCACCAGTGCCTTTAAGTCAATACTCTTTCATGGCCACATTCTCATGTGAAATCTATATCCTGGCTATTTTAATCAAAACTGCCCCAGGTCAGGCACCTGTAAAGCTGAACTACAGTGGGAAAGTGTGGCAGTTCTGCATTAACAGGCAAGAGAAAATTCAGTCATGGTTTTCCTCTTGTACCTTTAGGAAGCAGAAAGGAATATTGCCTGCAATCACAAATGCTCCTAGCATTACAAAATTTCTCATGAACCCCCTTCCCTCACCCTTCTCCATACTCAGCTGTAGGGAGGCAACTGAGGGAGACAGACTAGGGTGAGTTGGGCATAAAACATATTCATGCTAAATCTGTCTACAAGTAAACACTTTTGTAGATTTAATCAGTTTTTAAAGACTTAAGCTCCAGATTCTTTGCCTTTTCCAGACTTCAGTCTCGAGGATTTGTCTAGTTAGATTCCTGTGGCTTAGTCCTGAAAGCTACAATGGGGCAGGGATTTGGGAGTAGGAAGGAAGAGTCTGGTCATCTGTAGTTTATGCCAATACTGAACTATTGGAAGTGTCATCACCACTCAGTAAGAACCTATCTTTATCTCCAAGAAACACAGTCTGTGCCTTGACCATGTCCATGATGCAGTCCATGATGCAAAACATGTGTCGTGGATCTTAACCAGTTTCCTCCCAAACACCTCTGAGCAGATGCTCTCATATGTACTGTAGAAGGTGCTTTGCCACATATAAGGAACCCTACTCAGGCCCCCTTATTCCAATCCAACACCTATGGTGGGAGAGGGACAATTTGCTCACAAGCCACGGAAGACAGGTTGGGGTGGCCATCTGGATCACCCTTCCCAACTTCTGCACCCCTTCATGTTCTCAGAGGTTGCTCCCCCTGTAGTAGGGGTGGCTTAACTGGACATGAAACTGTTCCTGGACTAAAAAATTTCCAGAATAAAAGGAGTTTCCAGACATGCTGGAAGCTACCTTCAACACAGCAATGAGACAAGCAGTCAAGGACAGTGAGGACAGTGTCCCAGCTGAGCCCATGGGGCTTATGATCCAGCATGTCCTAGCTCATGAGCTCGGAGGTGAGGGGTCTCCTGGGCTTAGCAGTGCAGAGCGGGAAGCAGAGCAGGCACTAGCAGATGAGGCCTAGAAAGAGGGGTTCAAGGAGGTGCCAGGGACACCTCCTGCTCCTGGCTTTCCCGCTCTGCAGGAGGTGGCAGCAGGGGAGAGGCACACTGCTGCTCTGTTCTGCTGCAGCTTGGATGGTGTCTTTTCTAGTAACCAGCTTCTAGGAGTCTCTAAGTAACTCTGCTGTGGTTTACATCAGATGTACCAAATTTCTGGAAATGCTGAAGAATTTACAGATCTTAAGACTTAAAACATCCATCAGTCTTAACTCAAACACAATTGCCGTATATTACATACGATGAAGTCCTATCATTTTCCCCATGTTAAGTGTGTATTTCTTTAAATCCTTGACTATTTTTTTCCAGGTCCCTCTCCATCTCGCCCCCAGAGCTGTGTGTGTAGTAACACGTTGTTAACATACAAGAGCATGTGCTAGGGTTTGGCCAGTTCTAGGCTAGGGTTCTTGGCTAGGGTTTCACCAGTTCTTCTGTGGTCTGGTCTTCTTACTGAGACAAAAATAACTTGCCAGACTTAATTAAAATTACGTATGAAGAATTTTTTCCAGGGGCCTCCACAAATTACAAATCACATACACAGCATTCAGTTTTGAAGCCCATAATCACATTAGTAATGCAACTGAAGTGAACAGAACTAACTCCTTGGGTGAGTAAGAGTAACTCATAGTAAAAAGTATTTCAGATTTGGTTACAGCCTAGGTTGAAATCATTCCAAAGGGAAAGTTTCATATACCCTAGTCTTGTTCATGATTCTGGGACAAAGTTCAAAGGGAGAAGTTCATCCTTTCAAAAAGTGATGCCAGCTGCGTATCAGATGAGTGTGGGCTTTCTATTTAAAGATACATTGAGTGGGTCTAATGACTTAATTCCATTGATGCTATGGTTACAGTCCTAAAATGAAAGACTGTTTTTGCAGCTGACATTAGAAATGACATAAAATGCAGCCTGGTAAGGAAGAATCTCTTAAGCCATATTGGCTTGGGCACAAGAATATATCCCAGAGAAGTAATCGGAGGCTTTTATGTTAAACATAAGAGGACAGAGCAGGTTTTGGTACCAAACACTATTTAACATAGTTCAGGTCTTGCCTGGGATGTTCAAAGGTGTAAGGAGAGCTTGTTTGCATCGGCCCTTTTCAGTAGTGGGTCCTGGGTACAAAGCTCCAAGCAGTAGCTTATTTATTTCATGAGGAAGGCTTGCAGGTAAGTGACAAGGTAATTCAAAACAGTATTAAACCTGAGGAGAGTATAGAATTAAACTGTAAATCCTTTAAAGTGTGATTTCCCACAGGAGATATAGGAGTTAAATACTAGGGCCACCCAAGCAGTGACTCTTTTGGGAGTTAGCATCTCGCTCCCTTGAGATCCTTTTGTTCACAGACAATGCTAACATAACTAACAGGCATCAGGGCTATTATCAGGGACTGAATAGATGTCCAAACGCAAACCACGAGGTTGCACATGAAGTTGAGCCGCAGAGTCGGTCACACAGCGAACGCCTGCACCCCACACATCCACAACGCTCTGAGCTGAAGGGCCTCTGGGAGTCATGAAACACTCCGCACCGCACACAGATGTCTCATCTTTGGTCTTGGTCCTGGTTCTCTTGGCCCATTTGCTCTCTGAAGGAGGGACTCGCTGCTGGCTCCCTCTCAAGTTCAAACCAGACCCCCTCAAAACCTGCACCCTTGGAGCACAAACTGCACGTCACAGTTGTGTTTCCTTGGTGCTCTGACATCCTGACGCCTTACGGAGGGTGCCCAACTTTCAAAACAAAGGGCTTTCCCCACAGAAGATGTGGTCTGAATGGCCAGGTGGGGCTTCCAAAAAAAAAAAAAAAATCCAGTACAAGGAATGTCCTTCTTCCACTCCCCGAAGTCCTCCACACTACAGCTACCTCCAGCAAAGTCAGTCAACCAGTTAACAATAAGTAAAAGTTCACTTCCTATGAAGGATCTTTTAAAACCTTCTGGGACTGCAGTACAGATCAGAACAATATAAGTCTTTTGGATTGCAAGAGCAGGAAACAATGAAACAATGTTCAATTTTTATTATTTTTTTTTAATAAAATGAATTCCATATTGTAATGCAGTATTTCTATAAAGTTGTACTCTTCAGGCACTCGTGGCCCTTAGCACACCCTCTTCACCTTCCCTGGGGCCATCTGACATTTTTAACATCAGCAAATTTAAACGTGATTTATTCAGTTTCTTAAATATAGCCCTTACCTAGTTATAAAATACTGCCCCAATTCTTTTATATACAATAACCATTGTGCTTATGATGACTTAAGCCATGCATATTATTTTTTAAAAGAATTATATTTACAAGGAATGTTTAAGAAAAGAATTTTCCAGATTCCGGAAGTAGAGCTTCCTTTAGAACAGGAAGGAAATCATTAATTTTTACCTTAAATCGCACCAAGTTTAATGGTTTACTACCCATCAGGAAAACAGTGAGGAGAGGGTTTCTTTTTAACTTGATGAAGTAGGTGTTTATATTAAGAGGTTGCTCTGAATCTCTGGTGCCAACAGAAAATGAATAATAAGCTTCAGATCTTACCTCAAGCTCAAAACATTTTAGAGATGAAGTCAATGATATTTTACAATGGGAATTGAGGCACTGCTAAAAGCAGTGACTTGGTCAAAGCCATCTCAAAAGCCAGTGGTAAAGCCAAATATTGATTTGAGATTTGAGGAAACTCCCTGTAACTCAGAATTTGACAGCAGCTTGGAGAGTCCTATATAGAAATTAAGAGGTGCAAAGAATAAAAAAGATCCCTGGGCTTGCTGCAGCAGAACCACTGTGTAGGCATACTCATTCATATCTCCCAAGTGATCCCACTTCTGGAAATGTTCTATATGGATGTGCAGGGGATCCAGTGAGAGAGATTTAAAAGGGAATATTTTCCCAAAGCATTCCTGAATCACTATTCTTGTAAAACTGAACTGCCCCAACTGCAACTCAAACCAAGAGCAAACTTCCCCGTCCTCTTCAGCCCTACAGGATCCAGCTCACCAGTAGGACCTTTGAGCTGCTACAAAGACCTTTCAGCCAGCAAGGTCTTAAACACTTGTGCTATCAGTGATCTTGTGACACACATAGGTAAACATGATGCCAGCACTGATATCCTGGCCATGCAATGATTAGGGAAGTGTTGTTTAATCCCACATTCCTGCTGCTGATTTAGTTCCCTTCATATGCTGCTTTGCTGCACAACTTCAGTGCTTAATAGGCTGCCCCGCTGCAAATTAGCTGACCTGCATCCTTTGCATTTCTAACACCTGTGATTCAGTGAGGAACAGACCCTTCATCTTCCATAAGAAACAGACCTAATTTGTACATCTGTTATGCTTAGTATTAGGCTTCTGATCCTCTTGGAAGTGTTGTCATCTCAAAGAGGCCAGACACCTACAGCATCTGCACCTCAAAGGATCAGGGCTGCAGATTCTCCTTCAGTGACTCAGAGCGATCTCAAGCAACTCAGGCTGAAACTCTCCAGAACACGAGGGACAGACATACCAGTGTATGACTGGACATTGATTCAGAGGATATGTCTGACCTCACTGCCACAACTGGGGAAAAAAAAGGGAGAAGGGGAAAACAGTACTGGAATGAAGTCAAGCTCATTAATATCTTTCTGCCTGAAGAATGAGCCTAGAGACCAGAGGCAAATAAAGTCAAATGTTCATTAAAATAAGGGGTATAATAGCCACCAGACACAGCTGAAGTCACTGAGCAATATTTGCCTTCTTTCCCCCTTCCAAAGAAGTCTTGTCTAAGCAAAATTAAGTTTATGTGGAGATGCTAATCTGTATTTATGGTCATCTGTGCTGAGGCAGAATGGAGCAAGCTGCCAGACACCAGGGGGAGGTAGCTGAGAACAAGCTGCTCTGGGCCTTGGGGATGTCACCACTGCTGTGGCACAGAGCCGCACGCTGACTGCGAGCAGCATGAGCTGCGCTTGCACACAGCCACCTCTGGGCTCTCTGGGGTTTGCAGAGATGGTGGAGCATCCTCTCACGTGCACAGGATGCCTGGGAGCTCTGAACCCTGCACTTCTTCACAGTCTGGATGAGGGGGTACTTGAGCATGGGGAGGGCTCAAATGAGCAATCCTTTTAAATGCTGCTCTCCTATGTCTTGTTACAAAGCCAAGAAGGCCCTATCCGTCCTGCTGTCTGAATCTGACTTGTTGTGAAACCAAGGTGAAATATCTCTGTGCTTTCACTGACAGGTCCTTGAGAAACCACTGAAATGCATTTTCATACACACCTTTTTCACAAACCTGGTAGGAAAGTCTCCATCTAGTGGTTCGGCCAAGGAATACTTGGCTTCATGTTCCAGCTCTTCCCATCTATTCGGAGCACATCCACTTTGCTCCATGTGCTCTGGCTTCTCCAGCTGCACACTAATATAAGAACATTTCCCAAACTTGCAGGGGGTCCTGCTAATGTCAGAGAAAAGCCTGGGGATTCTTGGCTGGACACTCAGCTGCAAGCGCAAGTCCAGATTCCACCCACTCAGCTTAGCCAGAGCAGGAGGGGATCAAACTGTCATCTCAACATCTGTTTTGAATACAGTAAAAGTGATGCTACAGTGTGACACATGCACACACACACACACACACACACTCAAGTGCTTATAAATATCAAGCCTTGGTGACATCGCGGCTGTTTCACAGAGTGGACATGTGAGTGAGGGAAAAATCCGGCTGTCCAATAACCTCTCTTAACTACTGTGGCCCTCCTTAACGCCCTGTACAAGTAATGTCAATTTATCTCCTCAGCGTCCACTAGAGACAGGACAGTGCTGCTAATCCCCATTTGCAGAGTGGGAAACAAAGGCCAAGAGCAGTCCAAATGAGAGAACCCGAGCGAAGCCAGAGGCAGAGTGTGGAGGTCCTTGTGGTTCAGCCTAGCCCTCGTGCTGACTCCACTGCTAACAATTCTGGAGCCTGGCAGAGTGGTCCAGAGCAAAGCTGCAGCCCAGTATAACACAGCCTGATTCCCCAAGCTTTGTGGAAAGTACTATCTCAGCCAGGGGACATGCTCAAATATCTCAACAGGAGAGCTTTGTGTCGTCACCAAGTATGCTGATAAATTGCCTGCCAGAAGGTAGATCTCATGCTGCAGGGGATACGGGAAGAGGCCATAAGGAGAGCTCATGGGAGCATCGAGGAGAGAGCGGCTGTGTCCTCCTGCTGACCAGGCAGAGTGCACTGCCTGCCATGGTGTCTTGGCCCCAAAATAAGCATTTTGAGGGGCAGCCAAAATGGAAGAGTGGAAATGGACAGGGAGGTACAGAATATGGCAGGGCCTTCACAGAATGTAAACAGACACATTTAGCATGGAAAAAGGAACTCTAATGCAGTGAACCTCTGCATTTCCCTCCAGACGCAGGGTATTAAAAATAATCCCAGCTGAACTTTACCCACCTCTCTCACAGCATCTCCCAGTCACTTTGAAAATAAACAGCTCTGGGTGGAGCTGCAGCCACATATGGTCACGGGCTCTGCCTTAACCCAGCCTGAGCGCAGAGAGGGCAGAGCCGCCTGTTGTGGTCTCCTTGGGGGTTCTGCCACATGCAGCATTTGTGACTGCAAGGGTAACCACCCCAAGGATGAGCACAGCAAAAGGAAGGGTGAGAGGGAAGGTTCCGAGGCCATGGGCTGTTCCTCTCTTCTCCTGCAGCCTCCCAAAGCTCATGGACACGTTCAGGTCTCACCCCAGCACAGCACGGCTGCCCGCCGGGTTACAAGCTGCCAGACAGGGCACTCACCACAACTGGTGGACTTTAGCCCAATCTGCATAAATCTCAGTGCATAAATCCCACAGCCTGTCCTGGCCCCACACAAACGTTTTGCTGGGGACCTACAACATAGTGACTTCTATTGAACATGAGGGCCTGCAGCGGCCAGACCCAAGGAGGGGTTCAAGTTCACCAGAGCACCCAGGGGCTCTCAGAGACCATATCTGACCACAGTCAACTCAGGTCCTGTGTCTCCACAGCTGGTCCAGCAGCACGTCCAGGCTGAGTCTTGTGCTGCGTCGGAGTCAGGGAACACAAAAAGGTGGGAGGCTGCAGCACTGGGTGTGAAATAGTGCCTGACTGGATCTGCAGTGTTAAGCAGCTCGTGCTGCAGTCTCTACATCTTTAAATTATCTGAGGATATTCAAGCAGACAAAATTTCCTTCATCAGTCTTCACAGTTCTTCCAACACCAGAAAGCTTTCACTTTTGAATAAACTTCCTCCCAGACATTGAATGATCTAGATAACTTGTCAGATGATAAATTAGCCGATCCCAGCTCAGAATGCTGCTCTCAATCTCTTGTCTTGCTGCTCCTCTTTCAATCTTTTTCTCGTCTTAAAAAGGTCATGGAGATCAGGAGATATGCCTGAGGACTGGAAGAAAGCAAACATCACTCCAGCCTTAAAAGGGGTGAGAAGAAGGACACAGGGAACTACAGGCCAGTCAACCTCAGTTCAATACCTGTAAAGGTGCTGGATACCACTTCCAAGCACAAGAAGGTGATCAGGATCATGTTATCATTCTTAACCAACCTGGTAGCCTTCCACAATGGAATGACTGGCTGATCTAGCACAGGCTAGACGAACAGATACTGAGGTGGATAGAAAACTGCCTGGAACTCAAGATGCAAGTTTATTTTCTGAACCTGATAGGCCACTAGGGTAGGACTTTGTGGTTAATGCAGCAATGAGAATGTTTCCTGGGAGGGCACCCGGCCGCACTTCCCAGCTCTGAGTGGTCATGGGAAAGCCCAGCTTTACCTCCACCCTCATATATGACAGAGATGGTGGAGGAAGCAGCAGATTCCCCTGTGCCTTGTACAGAACATGTCTGATAGTGGGAATATCCAGTCCAGAGGTCTGGAGCTAGGTGATATATAGGAGACTATATATATGTTAATTTAGATCAGGTGTCACTACATGCATTTGGACACTAATTCTACTACCAATACAGACCTAGAAGGTGCCAAAAGTGACTGCCTGGCTCTTTGAGCAAGGGTCATGAAAGCAACCCAGTGCTGTCAAGAGGCAGAGCTCCATCTGTTGATGTCAGCTGTGATGATGCAGCAAGTTCCAAATCTTTGAATGTGTTAACCTTATTTGAAAGGACAGCAAGGAATAGGTCTACGACCCAGCAGAAATAATCAGACTGGGTGGGAACTGCAGCTCATTTTGGCTGGACCGCACAATGTACTCAGCAACAAAAGCTTTGTTAGCAATCTCCCCCATATTTCCTGCCATAACATTAATTGTTGGGTATTATTCATACAGAGGAAACAGGTATTTCATAGGAATTCTATTCTAAATGAGCAGTAGCCAGCACTCCCTCACTGGGAACAAACAAAGCCTTTTTGGGAAGCTCCTTTCCAAGGAGCTTGGCCAAAGAATTGTTTTCTGAGCTGCGCTCCAGACCAACTCTGGCTGCTCTAATTCAGGCAAAACATGAACACTCATCCAGGGTCTCTGCTTTGCTGAAGATTCACTATTTACCTGTCTCAGATTATTTTCAGGTGAATTCCAGTTGCCTTCTCTCCTCTGGTACAACTTTCTCTGTTCCTAGAGAGCAAATTAAACCTACCAATGCCCTCAACTGTGCCTACATCCCGCTCCAATCTGAATCGCTGGGCTGCAATGGGCAAGGAACCATCATTCAGAGATGCGGCCACATCCTCCCGTCAGCCTGTCTGCCTTGGGTTCACAGCGGGAGACTCTCAGCAGGGGAATTCCCCAAAAGAGGCTGCAGCTGCTGTTGCTTTTGGGCCATCCAAGCTGGGGGGAAGTGAAACAAGGTCAGATGCCCTCCTACTCCCAAAAGAGGTTTCCCCAGCAAGGACATGCTGAGAACTCAGAGTTACAAGACTGACCCAGCATGAGCATGTATAGAAGTACTAGGCCTGGCATTGTTTTCCTTTAGTATTTTTAGAAATATCTTTCTGGCATGAATGAGGAGCCTTTCGGGTAGGACACAGAGGGCATGGGAAAAAAACAGGCCTGCACATGACAGCCCTCAGGCAACATCTGCAAAGGTTTGGAGAATGTGATGAAGTGAAAATCTAACACCAGTTAGTTCACAAATGGACAGAAGACCAGCATTGGCAACCAGTTCTTCTGAGTCCAAGGCCTCACAGATCTTCCTGAGCCTGGCAGTCCTAACAGGTCTATTTTCATGTGATAAACTCAAATTTTTATCATACCAGGCTGCATTTCCCACCTTTCCTATATGGATTGTTCATTGTTCTCTTATTCCTTATGGCAGGCAGCTGCTCCATGCCACACAGTGTTCAGTAGAAGTCACAGGTTTCCTGAAAACTGTAGCAGAGACTGTTAAACTAAACATATGCTGTACAGTAAGTCATAAAGCATGTGTGAAAAACAGTTGACACAGAAGCTGTCATGGAAACCAGTGCTACTAGAGAACACTCCGTCACAGGGCTCCCATTAAAGGCTACAATGTTGAACTCAAATACTAATCACTAAGGCAGAATATATTAAATTTACCCTCATGTCCCATTCACTCCTCACAGCAGGTTAGCTGAAAACTGCTGCCATTTCCGCTAGCAGCTCTGGATGGTAGTTAGTAATAATTAAATTACAAGAAATCTTCTCATAGAGAAATATTTTTCATCTCATGGACCGCTTACTGACTAGACACAATTCTTCTCCCAGGAACAAGTCAGACAAGTCAGTTTAAAACAGACCGCAGGCATTTCCCAGATTTTGGTTATATGTTACTACTTGATTTTTTCCCAGTTTCCTATAGTGAACTAGATTAGACAGGTCAGGCAAGAACCCGTCTAAGGCAGGTTCACACTGAAAGGCAAGAACACACTGAAAACCAGACAATTCTCTGTGAATATTAGAGGCGTCTTCCACACCAAAACCCTATGATCATTAGATACCAGCTAGAAGTGGCCTAAAAACATTTGCATGTATCCATCCTCTTAAACCCACAGCAGGCACAGAAGATATCTGGGAATCCTGCAGCTGATACAGTCTTCTCTTGTAGAGAAAAAGCCCTACCAGCTTTCCCCATTTCCAAGTCTGGAACATTTCTTGCATGACCTCACTGGCTGAGTTTTGGACACAGATATTGAAATAATGGAGAGAGATCAGAATTTATTATTTAGGGCAGCATTCACAGATCAGAGCAATGCTGAGCTATCTGGTGTGGTCTGAATCTAGACCCGAGATTCTATTTATTCCCTCTGCCATTTGCTTCAAAAGATGTTGATGTATCCAAGGGCCAGGGCTGTGCATTTAGCATATTTTTGTGTTCTCTCTCTCCAGGCCTGGTCTTTATCTCAGTGACTTCAGAGAGCTTCAGGACTGCACTAGTTCAGTGTGTGAGGAAAGCCAGCTTTTTGTGCTGACTCTGCAAACACATAACAAGGCTTTTACTGACCTATAAAGGAAGCGTCTAAGCCAAAGGTGTCAAAAACTGGGCACCGCTAAACTTATTTCACCTTATTTTTAATCCACCTAAATATCACAGGTTGGAAAGTTCATCGTATACTCGAATGTTTAAAGGGATCTTAGTCTACTCAGGCGGTTACAGAAACAGAAACCTTGGAGAATAAAATCCTGATAAAGAAAAATTAGGGCTGGTTAAAAAGTTCCAATGAAGAAAAAGATTGGGTTGGTTTAAGAATTTGGCAAAAAAAATTCTGGACAGAACTTGGATCCTTGGATAAATGAAAATATGTGAGTATAGGAAAAACGCCTGTTTTCCACAGAAAACAAAATGCTTGTCATAACCTTTTCACTGAAAAGAAAGGAATTCTGCCAGATGCTTCCAGATAGCTCTTTCTAGTTTATAGGTGAAAAGTAGATTTTTTTTTTTTTTTTTTTGAAAGAGAAGTAAGAGGAAGAAGATAAAAGAGAACTACCCCTATACAAGAACAGATTTAAAAGTAGACTAGAGCATGTCACACCACCAACAAGAGAGAGAAGAGGACCAAAAAAGTAGATGAGACAAGAAAACATAAAGTGCTGCTGGGGACCTGCAGACAGTTCAGGTCTGTTGATGCCAGTGGAGTGGGGCTAACTTACATCAATGAAATTTGTAACCTGAACTCGGACCTCAACTTTATTTTTTTCTATGATAGACCTCAGAAATGCCAGTTTTAGTTCCCTGGGTTGACAAAAGCAGCTTAAAGGCTTTCCCATCACACTCAAAGTGAGAGCTGATAAGGCTCGAAATCCAGAAATTGTTTACTTTACAATTCAAAATCCCTTTCAAGCTGACCCCCTGCCCTGAAAGTCTCACCAACAACTATATTTAGGCAACTAAAGAACCAGAACATCTGGGAATAATAACAGCAATCCCACTTGGAAATGGCATTTATATACCACTGTCTAGAAAGCATCATGCTGAGAAAGCTTTGGAAAATCCACTTGGTACATTTCAGACTGGAAAATTACCTGCTAAACAATTTGTGGTCACCAAAGGTTCCGAGTGACAATGACATGTAGGAATAATCAGGTTATTTAAAAAATCTTAAAACAAAGCTCAGCACAAAAAGATAAATAAAGCTTTAAGTCATTCAAAACTTTCTCAAAGCAGAATGTTTTTCATGATATTTGAAGGTGTATTTCAACACTGTCCTTCCAACTGTGGAAATACAAAGCCATCAACATCTGACCAATGTCCAGAAAGAGGAAATCAAACTGACATGGGTATTTTCACCTCCCAAGCTGAGCAGCATATGAAAAAACAAACAAGCGGTTTCAGGATCCCATGGACCTTTCTTTTGATTGCTTCTTTTCAAAGGGGTCTGTAAAGCTAGATGGAGCTCTGGGTCAGTATTAGCAGTAGTAGCTGTTTGTCTAGCTTGCTCTTCATCACAGCTTGCCTAGGGCTGTGTATGCTCAATGCATAAGTAAGCAAAGAACTTATCTCAGTTAAAAGTTCCTTGTAGATATTCAGAACTGTTGGCCTAGCCCTGATTCCTTGAGCAACTGTACAATATTTGGGTAGTGTTGAAAAATAATGAAAATGTCTACCTCAATCAGCCTGGGGAAGATTATTAAAGGGGGATCTAGCTCGACATATCACTAGGTGCTCAGAACTCAAGGTGGCTACAGATACTAGCTGGGGACCCTGGGACATCCCTGCTGAAGATGTCCTTGCTAGGCTGCCCTGTGCCAGCAATAGGTGGTGAACTTGTACTGCTCATGGCTAAAGGCAGTGGCTAAGCTCAAAGCAAAGCTCCAAAGTTGCAGGTCATATCTGGACAGTACAGCATATTAGCTGTCTCTCTAACGAAAGGCCACCCTTCCCTGGAATCCAAAGGCCATATCTGGATGGAGAGCCAGGAGAACCCAGGTAATTTCAGTTTGATGGATCAAGCCTGACAGATGTATCTGTGCTGTGGTCAGGAGGTGCAGACATTCAAGAATTCATTTACATCTGTAAACTTCAACTGATTATTTAAGAGCTTTTGATACATCATATAGATATACCCAAGACATAGATACCTAGGGCCATATTATGACATTCATTTGAGGCCAATAACCTACTGCTTTTGACTGAGATACTCATACAGATTTATATCTCTGCTCATAGGCACAGCAAATTCCTAAATTTAGCACCACAGCCTCAACAAAGACAGTAAATGCTGTCAGAGCATTTGTGAAAATCAAGAGTTAGGCATTTGCACATTAGCCAGTGATCATAGCTGTAAAGAAAGGCTGGACTCTTCAGTCCAACAGCACGTCCACATGATCATGGGGATCAGCCTAGAAGCAGCAGTTAAGCTATGATCCAGTGACCATCTGAGCTGTAAGTCTCTTATCTTGACTCCTTGTGATCACCACCCAAGGCAATCAGGAGATTTTTTTTTAAACTCTCACATACGAAGTCCACATCATCAAGACATCTCCAAGTCTTGGTCTTCTCTGATAAACAGCTGCACCCTATTTCTTCCTTAATTGCCCATAAGCACAAGCCTGTGAAGTCTAGGAAAGGAGGTAAAAGACATGCACAAATTACTTCCTAAACAGGAACTTCGCAAGGAGTCCAGAAAGCATCTGTAGTGTCATGCTTAAAAAGCTAAGAAAAAGCATCATCACATGGATGGCCCTGGTCAGCTGCCAGGTGCAGAGCCTGCCCAGGAAGGGCAGTCACATTTTACTTGGATGGTGGACTTAGGTCCACTCAGCCACCCCTGCTCTCATTATTACCTTTCACTTCTTTAGCTCCCTTTCTTTAGGAACTGGGCAGCATCTACTTGCTTTTTACACACTTGGCAAGGGCTGAGATCAGACTGAATCCCCACCACCTCTCTGATTTCAACTCTAAGCTCACTTAAAAACCCAAAGCTGTATCATGTAGCATACATTAATTTGAAAATTCTCTTTTGAAGGACAAAAGGTGAAATAAAACAGGGAAGCAGGACAGGGAAAGGCAAAGGAAATTGCTTTTCTGGAACTCATTTTATTAATTTTGGTACTGTCTCTTTTTCAGCTGGCCAAATAATTGTCATGGCCAAACCTTGCAAAAGAGTTTGTGGAGACTCTAATGATATGCACTTGTCACAACCCAGCCAGTCAACTTAACGTTCCCAAACACTGGACTCTGAGCCAGCAGCCAATTGATGACTCCACTAACAAAACTAATAATTAGAATTACACAGAGTGACAGCTATGAAAAATAAGCAGCAACGAAGATTAAAGACTCCAAAGACCTCCAACCAAAGGGAGCCAAAGTTCATGTATTCAGTCTAAAAACGACCACTTATAGCTCCCCTGTGGTCTTTCAGCAACTTCATTTAGTCTCTCCCTCCAACAAGTAATTTTTAAATTAAAAGGAAAAAAAAGAAAAAAAAAAAAAAAAAAAGAGAAAGAAAACCCAAACACTACAGTGCATTTTTTCAATACTCAGTTTTGGTTGATTACAGCTCTCTAGCTTGCAGCAAATCTTGTAAAGCTTTAAAAGCCAGACAGCTGTTATTGGATCCACAAAGTCTTTGGCAGTTGTTTCTGACTCCACTCGCACTGCACTAAAGCTCACCACTTCCCACCACAGTTAGCTAGGAAGATGGGAATCCTCTGACCTCAGTAGGAAAGGACCATCCATAGTCATGGCACATGTCCAGAGGAGGAGGGAGCTCTGCAACAGAGCTCTACATAGGAGGAGCTATTCAGCTCCTACCCCCAGCACCACCAAAAATGTAAGAGGAGAATTTAAACGCTCACTTTCACTCGAAGACCAGGAACATTATTGGGTTTTATTGACTACTGCACCCATGTTGGTCGACAACACTTTCTTCTTCTGGGCTCTCCTTTGGTACCTGGCTTGCTTTTCCCAGCTTCCTCTGATTAGACAAATCATCTGGCAATTCAAAGGGTTTATTATTTTAATCCTTTGCTGCCTTTGTGGCCTGATACCTTCACCTCCCTCCTCTGCAGAGCGGCCCCTTCACCCCAATTCAGTCCTGATCAAACCAAGGGGAATTTGTTAAAGCAGCCACGCAAGACCCAGTTTCCTTCGGCTGCTCTTCAGGGCTACAGTCCTAACTGGTCTCTCTCGAGTTCAAGTTGGTATCAGTTCTAGCTGGATATGTGCACTGAAATCTCCTGAAACGAAGCAAAATGCAAAAAAGATACAAAAAGTCGGGGAAACACATTCCACCTTGACAAGCTTAGGGATCACTGGAGTTAAAGAGCACAAGTTGCAGTACGAATTACGCTCTCCTGCCATGCTCTGAGCCTTTGACTCATGAAGGCAGGATTGCTGATTTGTGTTTTGTGCCTGTTAGAACACCAAAGTCCTCCAGCACCATGCAGCATGCTGCCTGAGGTCACTCACAAACAGGATCCATTTTTGACTTCTTTCATATATGTATTATAATAGTCACCATGCAGAAATCAAGAAAAAAATGCAGAAAACATTTAGCTGACAAGTACATGACAGAAAATAAGGTTATGTTTTCAAAAACAAGATTTTGTGTTTATATTTCCCCTGAAGTGATTTCAGTAGCACAGTGACTGCAACACTTGGCTGGGATGCTGATTTAATCTCAATAAATCAACAGTATTTCCTGAAACACCTGCTCTTGGCTCCTTCCCATTCAACTTTTGGTAGAATTGAATCTTGCTTAACACTGAGAACTGATGAGATCATAGCCCAAAGTATGGCCAGAATTACAGAGAAAAATCAACCAACATCACCAAATCCCCAAATTCTTATTCAGGTCAACTCTGCTGGGCTGCATGTCCTTCGGAAGTAATTTCTGTATAGCTGTTGGCAAGGCACTTAAGAAATCACCTTTTGTCCTTCAGTTCAATTTTATCAGGGAAATAACTAGAAAATGAGTGACTTTAAGTTGTTCCAAGTCACTTATCTTTTCCTAAATTAAAATGTACTACAGAATGTCATTTTTGCAGTTCTTTGAAGGCTGCTCCTCCCATTAAAAAACAATGCCAAGATTTTGAGGCACCATTACAAAAATCAGTTCCCTAGTGAAACATTTCTATAGCTGAACAGGTTTCTCCATAGTAATGCCTTGCATGCAAATATCACTTTACATCCCCATTTATATACTATCCCTCTTACACCTAATCCATCTCATTATGATTTCACTGTAATTTATAGAATAACTTCATATTTGATAGTGGGAGAGAAGGGCAGTAGTCCTTGGGGGTTGCTTCATAGGCCATTAGACTATACATCAAGTGGTAACACTTAGGGTACGTTGCAATCAGTCAGCAGAGCTTTATAAATTCCAGGCTAATTGCCAGGCTGCCATTGCCCGTGCTGCCTGCCAGCAGTTCCCTGCAACGGGCTTCTTTGCAAGACGAGTGAAAGAGATTTGGCAGTAAGTGGTAGGCAGTGTCAGTGGCTTTCCTGAGCAATTTCCTGAGTTCCTACAGAAAATTAACCTGTAAGACAGCTGCCTCACAGTTCAAGACGCGTAATCGGACACAGATGTGAGCGCAGGGCAGGCCCTTCGGGTGCAGGGAGGGGAATACCTCACTCTGAAGAGACTCCTCCACTGGCAGCTAATAAGTTCCAATGGAACCGTTCATCAGGGCTCTTCCAAGCAGGATAAGGGAACACTCTGCCCAACCCACCTGTGCTGCCAGGGAGGCTAAACTGCTCCATCTGGAAGACTTTGGTTTTGTAAGATGCCCATCAAAGTAAGTGATACAATTATTATCAGAAGTATTTCCAGAAGCATTTTTAAGTACATAATTCCTCTATGACTACTAAGTACAACCCATTCCCTTTCAGAAGATCTGCTATCCAAAATCTAATCTGGAAAATCAGGGGAACATGGGGGCAAGGCTGGTTAGGATTCTTGAGTATTTTATGGTAGAATTGTATTTTAGATGGAAGATCTTCTCTCTCCAGTTGTCTATGTGGAGTTTCCCTTTGTCAGTTCAAGTGCCCTGACACTGATACTGTTAAGCAAAAGTAGCATTAAGGGGCAAGAAGGGAACCTGAGTCTCCATATACCTACTTCCACACAGCACATCTGGACACACATTCCAGCCCATCCCACTAAAGCTCCACAGAAGGCCAGGAGCAACAGCCTTCGTGCAAGCTGGCTGTTCCCCAGTACGAGCTGCCTGGAAGAGCACCAGAGACACAATCTGCAGCCTGGCGCTCGGCGACCCTCGCTCTCAGAAAACACTGCTTAAGGCCTCACGCAGAGTCTCCTGGAACGATTCAAGGGTCTGAAAAAAGTCTACCACAAGCAAAGGTGGATTTTTGATCATCTATGGGTGGTAGTGCATGCAATGATAACATATCCAGAACACTTAAACTCATCCTGGTTGGGCTTTAAGCTCCCCTGTTTAGAGTCTTGGAAGAAGTCCTACAATTCCATTTAGGATGGATATGGGCTTTGCGGGGGTGCCCAGAGGAATCCAGTCTTTAAAGTCATTCTGATCCTGCAACAGTGTAGAAGAAGGGAGATTCTTTCTCCTAGTTTTAATGAAATGAAATCATTGAGTTAACATGGATACTGAAGGCTGATAGACAGCAATGGAGATTTAGTGCACCTTTCTGCAACCAAATAGTGGATATCAAAGGTAATAAGCTCCAGAAAAAGGTTTTTATGAAAAAAGACCATCATTTGTTTTGCATGACCACCCTAAGTAGGACAGAGAGAAATACTGGGAGAAAGATATTTTGAGGAAACACTAGGGAAAAGTAAAAGTAACTGTAGTGGCAGAAAAGTCATTAAATGTTGGCAAAGGAAAATGTGAAAAACTCACTACTGGAGATTTTAACAGCAGCTTTGTCAAATACTTTGCAGGAAGATCAAGGCAAACTTGATCCAGTCTCCAATCTGGGAGAGAGAATACAGTATTTTCATGCAAGAAATAATTTCATACATGAAAGATCTAAGCTCAAATCCCAGCTCTGTTGACAAAGAATAAACGTCCCAGTTATATAGACATTTGAATTCTACAGGTATTTCATTTCAGCAGAAATGTCATCCTGAAATTGAAAATCTCCTTTGACCAAAAATTTCCCTAAACCTAATATTCCCACAACACACCACAGCTGCTACAATTCAGTATGTCTGCTGAAAAGTGCCCAGATAGCTCTCAATTTAAGTTTGGCATATAATTTTGCACAAAATGAATTGTTTGTTTTCACTGGGAAGTTTCTTATTTTGCCAATCATTTTTTCCTCTTATCCTTCACTAAAAGGAGCTGAGATTTTGTCTAAGACTTGTTAAATCATGAGAAAGAATTTCATTAACCATGAAGAGTGATGCACTGGACTTCTGGCAAGGACATATTGTTGGTTTGACTCTAGTAGTGTGAGCAGATTAAAGATGCTTACATAATATTTACAGAAGAGTCTACTCCTAAGTAGATTTTTCTGCAGATTTCCATCTCCTCCCCATCACTTACACAACCTGCAAGTGCAGGGTGGGATTGTAATTCTGGGCAATCTCTTATTTGACCGAAGGAGCTATCAGAGCTCATCACCCTGCCAGTCTGATCTTTTCACTGAAAGATAAAGAAGAGCAGAAGCTGCTGGCTTTCTCTCTAACCAATACTACACTTCCCAAGGAGGTTAGAAGCAAGTCAGGGGTA
Organism: Crypturellus tataupa; assembly: GCA_034781795.1. Taxonomy (NCBI): domain Eukaryota; kingdom Metazoa; phylum Chordata; class Aves; order Tinamiformes; family Tinamidae; genus Crypturellus; species Crypturellus tataupa. The sequence goes on along the minus strand of JAWLRI010000060.1, from coordinate 809,280 downwards.
GCAGAGAGAAGCTGCGGTCATTGCAGGTCATGGGTGTATTTTGTTTCTGGCTTCTTTCCAAAGTAATACCTTTTCTTGGATGAGAATTTATTTTGCATTCTGAAAATATTTTCAGCAGAGCTATTTCCTTTTTATAAGTTATTTTTTGCATGGCCCTTTGGGAAACACTGTTTCATGCTGGCCAGTATGCGTGCGTGAGCGCAGGCATGCCTGGCTCTCACAAGGCAGCATCAGACCTTTCCCAACAACTTCTGTCCTCCACAACTACTATCAAGTCTTGAGTGGCTGCTCAGTGGCTGGGTAGCTGCTAACATAACTAGACAGAGGGGAAATAGAAAGAACTAGTGATTTAGCAGGCCTAGACCCAAACAGTGCCCTCTTAATCAAAAGCTTTTTTTTTTTTTTTTTTTTTTTTTCCAAAAATCAGGTGTAGTTTGGGCATGGTAAGAACACAGGAGTTCACATAAAATTAAACCAGGCAGTCAGTGAGACAGAAGATATCCATGAACATCATGGATCCTGCTGACATTCAGCTCTGTCTGGCCTTTCTGATACTGCTGCACAGTCACAGGGAGCACAGACAGCAAGTGAAACAGCACCCTTCAGCGAAGACCCTAACCCAAAGCTCAGATTGTAGGCATCAAGAAGGGCGGTGTGGAGCAGAGCTACAACCTCATCTGTCAAACTCTGATCTAGAAGGAGCTTCCACCCAGTTGTCATATCTCTGTTCATGCTTAGGCACAAGATCTAATTTGCAAGAGCTTTGACAAATGGATCCCATCCCTTTTGCTTCTCATTCAGACACCAGACCGTTAAGTAATCTCAAATCTTCCAGATGACAATAATGTTGGGAGATAGAAGATTAAACAGGGCTCTGGTTCCCTCAGCAACAGAAACACAGAGAACTTCCTTCGGCCCCACGCTTTAGTTCCTCACAGGATGTTTACCCGCACACTGCCAGGGCCAGTGATGTACTGCAGGTCCAGGGGCTTGTGGTGAAGCAACCCGAGAATGAACTTGAGGAGCAGACTGCAACTGCCTGGTCTTTCTGAAGGCAAAGAATGACTCAGTGAGCAGGGGCAAAGGGTACTGATTAATCTTACTTTAAAATTGCACAGCCTATTTGTCCCTGAAGAATATTTCTGTTTTACCAAAAAAAAAAAAAAAAAGTTTGAAGCGTGAAATACCACATTCTACATTTGAAAATGCTTCTCTTCAAATTATTTTTCTGGGATTGGATAGCTATGATAGATAAGGCAGATTGATGTAAAAAGGCAGGACTGGTGATTTAGTTAGCTAGTCCTTTAGGGGAAAAAAAAAAAAAAAGGAAAAACTGAGCTTGACTCAATAATTTCATATTGATGCAACTTTGATTACTATAAAAAGGCTTTTTTGACAAGCAGCAAGTTCAGCACAGTCACTGTGGTTTGTATGTTTTGTATTCAGTATTTTACTGTTGTAAAATGGAGTTTTATTGAACTACAGCTTTTCAATTGGCTTGTTAGAAGGTGTTAGAACTGTCCCTGTAGACAGGAGGGAAGCAAAGAGAGTCAGGAGGAAACACTACATTCCAAACAATTCCCAGCATTCTACTCCTTATATCCCTGTATATTTTTCCAGTGGACCCTGCGACCCAGTTACCTTGACAGCTATCTTTTGCTTTATTTGTCATTAGAGGCAGTGTGAGCTGCAGCTTTCTTTTATCTTCCCTATGGAAAAGAGCTGTTTAATGCAAAGCTAGGAAATATGACAGAATATTTCCTCCTTATCTTCCTGTAGGTTTATGTGTACAGCACTACCCTACCACGATGGGGAACATAGCCTCCCTCATTAACATTTTTTAGCTACTGCTTTACCCATATACCCAAATGTATAGTAGAATGTGGCCTTCCCGAAGCTCCTCTGCCCAGATTTATGTTCCTCTGGTTAAACAGATATAATAACCTGTATTTCTAACAGTCACTAAGACAACGATGTTTTGAGTTTCAGTGAAGGCTTAGTTCTCAACAAGTGCAAACGGTCACATTATTGTATGGTTGATGTGATCTGGAGATTAATGCAACACTAAGTGGCTTAATGAGCTGGAAGGAAGTAAGCCTTGCTTAACTACTAACGTTTTTGCATGACTGCTAAAATCTATAATTCACCCAAATAATTGGCAGATGAATGATCTATAGCAGCCAAGAAACACTGGCTAGTCCCACCTGAATAGAGAAAAAGTCTCCAAGATTAAATAACAAGTTTGAATCTGCTGGTGGCAATAAATCCTTGCTGTGCATTGATACACAATCCAAGCTAGCACAGCCCATGCAGACCAGGGACATTCTGTCCTGGATAGGACGCACTAAACTGTGGTTGCAACACTCAGCCATGTAGCTGCAACATTTCCCTTGAAGAAAGGGAAAGTAGCAGAAAATAAAAAGCATGTTTTAAAGAGAAGGCCTCATGCTTGATATATAGCTTCAGGAAAGCCTGAGCTTGGTGGCCTCTTTGGCCAGACTTGGCCTCTTAGCCAAAGCTCTGCACTAGGAATGTCAGCTATTAAGCAAAGTTCTGTCAAGACTTAAGCTTTCCATAAGGAAAGAAGGATGTGTCCCATGCCTCACAACTAGCTTCCAAAGAGAGGATCCATTAGACTCTGTTAAATATGAGATGAAAGACAAATATGTCAGAGGGAAATAAAATTGCTCTAATCAAAAAGAGAGTGAATGCTCTTTCTAATGGCTACCACCCACTCTGCTCCAGGGAAATAAACTCTACAGAGTGGACACAGCCTGCAGCACACAGACACTCATGGGTGCTCTGCAATCTATTAAACCTCCTGACAAAGAACAGCGGTACCAGTGAACTTAAGAGGTAACAAAAAATACACAGACCTGAACAATGGCTGTGTGTGCTGTCAAGACAACCAGAGCTAGGGTTCCCTTTCAGACACTAATCAAGTATTTAGAAAAATGCTGCCATTAGACACAATTCCAAGTCATCTGTCAACACCATCCAGCTTCTGAATCTATGGGCTTATTGATGAATCTGCCACTGAATACATGATCTGAGCCTCCATAATTCTCATGAATCTACATCATGATCAACTTTGTGTCTCAGACCAATTTGTAGTTACAGTTAACAAAACCAATAACATATCCATTGAGCTAAGAGCAGGATTTAGCATTTGCAAGGCTCCATATTTTAGATTCTTTTAGGGCAGGCCCCTGATGCTTCCTAACATCGAAATGATGACACAAGCAAGAACAGACAGTGTAGAGAATTGCTCTTCTTCCCCTCAATATACTTCTACACTTGAACCTAGAATTATTCCAAATATCTCCAGGATATCACCCGGAAATCAGGACCTTTTGGGTATGTAATGAAATAGACCAATATCTTGAAGAAAAAGAGAACTAGTTTGATTTTATTTTGATCTATTACTTTTACAGATAGTTAGAAACTAAGATATTCATCTATCTACACACCTCTTCTAAACTTATCAGTTGGTATAGATTACAAGAATTTTCATTTTCTCCCACAAATGCTGTCCGAAGGAATGCTTCGCCTTGTTTCCCAGCAATACACACTCACACCTTAGCAGGGGAAAGACAAAGAATCAGGGACTTGATGTGCATTTTCAATATGTTATTGTTTGTTTTTAAGAAAAATCTACTCAAGGAACCTCAGGCGCTTCCTCAATAGGTTGCAATGCTCCTTCTGCATCTGGCTTACACTTGCTTTCAGTCCAACTCATTCCAAGTTAAGCCTCCTGATTATTAACCGGAACAAATTGCTCTCATGTTCCTTTCAGCTCGGTAATCAGGGGAAGATTTCATACCCATAAAAATGCATTAGATTGCTAAGATAACACTATGGGGGAAGGGCTGCTAACAAGAAACTCCTGGCGGCTTGCGCAGATCAGATACTTTCTCCTGAGCTAATGGTGGAGGCTGAGCTCCACACCTCCAGTAAAATGACTTAGACTAGTGCTGGCCACATAAACCACCGACTAAGCATAAAGAAATGTCCTGTCATGCTTCCTACCTTTACACTGAACAGGTCATCCTGACAAGGAAAAGTAAAGACAGGAAGTTGCAGCTCACATGCCCTTGATTATAAGTAAATCATGAGACAGCTGGGAAGTTGATCTCAGATGTAGCACTGTCTTTGATGCAACACATCTTCCCCCTGTGATATACTGCCTTCCTGTAAGCAGCTGTGAGCTCTTTAAAATATTACTTTCCTAAGGGTGAGGCACCACAGGCAACAGGTAGCTAATGTGAGGCAGGTATTGGTATGCTTAACCCTGAGGAGACACGAAACCTATGCCTGTGCTGTTCTCTATATGCACACAAAAGACTGGAGCACAGAGATTGCTTCTGCAACATTCAAGTCAAGTGGAATTTTGCCACTGACCTCAGTGTGAGCAGGATCAAGCTCCTGGAGACTCTGGCTGTAGTTTCCTAAGCAGCCAATTTCATCTCCTGGCTCACTGTTGTTGAAAAGGCAAAGGTCTTGCTGCCCTTCACAGATAGTTTTCACCTAGATTAGTGAGCTGAATTGGGTCACAGATGGTCTCCAAAAGCAGCAGAGCTGGCAGAAGAAGAGGTGATAGGATGACTCAGCTGGAAGCAAGGGCATGAAACACAAAACACCTTTCAAGAAAAGTGCATTAACCAAAATACTTTCAGAGAAGATTGTATAGGAGCAAAAACTAAGAAGCTGTTCTATGACCATCTAGTGTAAGCCCAGGCTACTAAGAAAAAGCCTGTGCTTTAGCAAAATGCTCTCCACATTCCTCCTTTAGGCCTGACCAGTGGGTGGCTGTGGAGCAGACTGAACCCACCTGCAGACCTAACCAGCCTGCACTGCGCCCGTCCTCACACAACGGCCTCTCTGGTCACTGCTGTCCCTCAAAGAGCACGAGCACCCGATTGGAAGCAGAAAGGAGCAGGGCAGCACCCTCTTCACCTAGAGCACAGCTGTTAGCTGGCTTAAAGCAGATGGGAACCTACATCACAAGGATCCAAAGTGTCAAGAAGGAACTATTCCTGCTCTGATTTACAGTTCTATTAGCTTGACACAGTCTGATTACTGAGGGCTTTAATAAGTTTAAGATATGCTATGTTCCCATTTGATACTGTAATGCCACTGGCTTGTCATTGTGTAAATTAAGAGTCACATGCTGTCAGGCTTCCAGAAGCAAACTGTACATGGGCTCGGTATTTTTTTACTGTGTAACAATTGTTTCAGTTTAAATAAAAACATAATTAAAAATGGAAGAAAATCTGCCTAGCTAATTGGACTGGCCTACTCTGAAAAGAGCTTCCGAAGCTTGTTCCAAGTTTCATAATGGGGCAGTTCAACCCAGTTCAGACAAAAAATACTGGAGCTGATGTGAAAGAGTTTGCTTCAACTCGGGGCTCAGGGCAGAAAACCAGCTGAAGAGCACCATCTATTGGCCAGAAACCCTGCTCCATTTCCCACCGCTTCCCTGTATACAACCCTTAGCCACCTTCCCACCTGGGTATCCCTCATCACCGCAAGGCAATTCCTCTCGCTGTGCACAGGTACCTTATGTCAGGTTCTGGTACTGCCACGCAGCAGAGACCCAAACGTAACTGCAGCCCAGCTACGTTTAGGCTTGCACGTATGTGACCCAAGGGCCAATTCCCAAGGGTGGACAGTCCAAGCCATCCTAAAGCTTCACCGCCATTTTAACTCTCTACTGCCAGTCCCTGGATTTAATTATCTCATGGCACAATGAGGGGATTTCCAATTCTAGCCTAGGAGACCACTAATGAGTCATTCAGAACAGCTCCTGTACACAGAAGCGCAACCATCCCAGCCAGGTCAATCCGGGCACCTGGCTGCTCTCTCTGCACAGTACTGAGTAAATTCACCAGTCCCTTCTGCCCCCCACACACAATAAGAGCAATAACAATAACAAGGGCCATAACAGCATTTCTCTGTATCTCTCAGTGCAGGGGGGACATGAAGAGGCTACCACATCAGCACCTGTATCTTTGTGTCACTCACAAATGGCCCCATAAGAAGGCTGGCTTGCCCAAAATAGGTATGACTGACCCCAGAATTCTGTTTCTGAGGATTCCTGCTCCAAACTGATCTTATCTTTAGTCTCTATTTAGAGCCTAAATTTAGATTTCAAGCATGGGTCTGTAGGCCCTATTTTTAAAAGTGAAACAGTACTCCCTCAGGAACACTAAGATCAGTGCTGGCTAACACTTTTGGCCAGAGAAACAGGAAAGAAATCCTAAACAGTATTTCACTACTACTTGCCCATTGCAGTTTGTGTTTATTATACACACCACAAAGGCGTAAAAAAATGAATTTAACACTGTTCCTACCTCCCAGGAAGCTGGCCCAGGGTGAATGCAACAACACGGGGCACTGCCATGATCTGCGGCACAGGGCATGGCCCTGGAATGAAGCTTCAAGGTCAAATTAACAGAAAGGCTCTTTCAGCCCTCACCTACAACAAGGTCGGTACTAATGTAGCTGATGAGTACAGCCCCCCAGCAAAGGCCCTCCTGCAGGTAACTGCAGTTCAGTCTTCAGAGGTGACACCAGTGGTTCAGATCCTTAACAGCCTTGAGAAAGGCACTTAACTTCCCAAGAAATAAGATGAAGAGGGATTATCTTTATCACATGAATGTCTCTTTGGACAATTTCCAGCTCCAGTTGTTTTCCAGAGAAGTTATACAGAAGCTATGCAGAGTAAAGTTGGATAAATAAATTATCAGTGATAACTGTGAACTAAATTATCACTGACATTAGTGAACTAAAAAGTCAATGCAAAGTTTGATTTGCTTTCAACTACCATGAGTTTCCTGAGAAACAGAAAAGCTCTTCTGTTTCTTCTGAAACCTCAACATTTCACACATATTATTCTAGAAACAAACTTTTCAGTGCAAATCAAACTTAAATTGGCCAAAAATAGAGAAAGGTTTACTCACCAGACCAAATTCCCTGTTCTAAAAATGCAAGGTGAAACAATATAAAACTAACTGAATTCCATGGGAGGTCTCTTTTATTGCCACAGCTCTTCCTTGTCTCTGCTCAAACTCAGCCAGGACATAATAAGAGATGTGGCAGCAGAAATATGAAAAGAGGGTGATAATAAAATAAGCGCTCAAATAAATTAGTGTCAATAAGCTGTTGTCCAAATTTCTGTTGTGGAGAAGACAGGAGACGGAATTAAATCAGAAACAAAAAATACAGATGACAAGTAACTCGATAAAATTAGAAGAAAAATAAATTGGGCTGTTAGTTAATCCAGAAGAGGCTAGCAAAGGAATCTCAAGCGGACAGCACCCTGCCTGAGTTCCTTAAGTGCAGCTCTCAGGAGAAGTGACAGGCAGGTCTGAGGTCTCAGAGTCCAGAGCACAAATTGGAAAATAATGAAGCTGCTCTGCTGTGATTGCTAGCAAGGTGACAGCACTGACAAACAAAGGGATTCTGGAGCCTGAATTAGGGCGGTGGGAGAGAGCAGCTTTCAGGCACAGAAGGGGCTTGGGTTACACATAATTGCTGCTGTGAAGAGTGGGTGGTTTGCGAGTGTTATGACAGCTGTAGAGCACAGGATGTCTCTGCTGTGAGACAATACAAACTGCTCCAGAAAACAGAGAGGCACAAATCACTGAACTTTATAATGCAGGGCAAGTACTTTGTCCCAGGGCACTTGCTCTATGTTGGGACTCCAGAAGCAGGTACGTTTATCAGTTATTTAGGTACATTCATTCTCTCCCTGCATCCAAGGAGCACACAGTGGCTTCACACAGGTAAAGAAAGCAACTGCAGGGTAGCTGGTAGGTCCATTAACTGCAGAAATTCATGCAGAAACTGACCTTCCCTTCTCACAGCTTTTATCCCTGGGGTTTTACTTGTGCATTCTTAACATGATGGGTTGTCTTGCCAATATAAGTTTTTACTCAGAATTTGCTGGAACTCCACAGTTAATTACAACATCTCTAAATGATTTTAACCTTTAAATGACTGATATGAAACTTCACCTTTAACTCTATTTTTGCATCTTTTATCTAGCAATGCATTTGGCATTGTCTGTGCTCTCTCCTTGTCTGAGCTTTCCATTTTAAGATGCTTAACACGAATGAGACGACAGCTAGTGCATTCCTCTGCTAAAAGCTCCCCCACACGGGAAAGCTAGCTTTAAGTATCGCTGTTAAAAATCTCTATGTCTGCACGCCAGCTTGGTCACAGTGCTTAAAAAACTTCCCTTCACAACCAGGTAAACTGGGCAGTGATGTCTTGCATATACACACACAGGGAGCCTGGCACTCTGCCCTCAGCCTTAACGCTTGCAAGGCCTGGACTCCAGCTCACCAGCTTCCCAGGGCCACCTGGCCTGCAGGCAGGCTCCCTCCCACCACGCTGCTGCTACTGCCTTCTCACCAGCTAGTCCCGCCGTGCCGCTGCTGCCCAGGGCCCAGCGGTGCCGGTTTCTCTCCTACTGGCATCAGCAGCAGAAACCATTTGCAAATGCTTCACAGTGAATGAGCTTGTGAGGAAAGTAAGGTTAGCTCTGCCCTTCCAGTTTTATTCTACCAAGTCCTATTTTGTCTGTGCAGTGGTTAATCTTTTAAGCTATATTTGGGTACCACATTGTTTTCCTGTTCTGGCAAGTGAGAAATTGAAATAACCAAAAGTATAAAAGTCGCCCTGAAGGGCAAGATAGTGGTCAGCCAGAAGGGACCAGGACAGTATTTTGCAAGCTGAAATGTGATGAGGAGGGCAGAGGCAAGAAAAAAACAGTACAAAAGAGGTCATATATTGGCCCTCTTCAACACACATGTTCTTTTTCTTTTACAAGAGCCAGACCATGACCACGGTCCCATGACCTGAAAGAACAGCTCTTGGTTCTGCTGATATTCTGCTGAACCCTGCAGACAGTCCTGTCCATGCTACAAAGTAAAGCCATGCCCAGTGTACCGTAAACTTGGACTGTTCCAGGAAATCAAGGAGGAAAGCAGGGATGGTGCTGCAAAAATCAAGCACCTCACCTTCCACTGCTCCCTGTCCTTGTGGAAAGGGCGAGCAGCTTGCACAGTGCTGTGTTGCAAGGCAAGGCAAGGCAGCATTGAGCCCTCCTTGTTTGGTACTCAGAGAAGAGGTCATTCTGCATTAGTCAACACACGCACACACTGTGTGAAAGGCGAGATGAGGAGGGGACCCGCAGCCTGAGGGCCAAAGCTGGGCCCTTCTGTGGCCGCTTGTCCTCTCCTTTTCCCTCCATTATTCAATCACACAAAGGTGGCTCACCAAAAGTGTTGGGAAAGCCTGTTTTACCCCCACCAATGAACAGATATTGCAATCTCAGCATAATCAGTTCAATTTCACTCCCGTTTAGTTCTTTGAACTAAAATGTGAGAAAAATCAGTGTTTCCACTGCACACACAAACCACTAGTAGGATATCCTTGACTTAACATTTCATTTTCTATTGAGAAGGGGAGAAAAAGGCTTCCACTCTTCCCCTGCCCCCATCACCACTAATGCCTGCTTGTTCTCCAAATCTAGAGCACAACTTACTTGGGAGAATCTTTGTTATTTTTTCTTTTCCTGTGGTAGCACAAATTTGACATGCAACAACCTTGGGCTTTTTGATGTCAGAGATGACTCATGAGATAGACATGGACTCTACTGATTAATCTTACTTATGCACATGTCTTATTTCTCCCTTATGTCTTACCAAGAGCATTTATTTCTGCTATACTTAGGAACAAAATCTCAGCCATGTCTCCAGAGCATTACATATTGCAGACTCTGTCTCTTTGGCCCTCTGCATTAATTTTCTTCAAATGACACCAAGGGGCCAATATGTTACACTTGTACTATTGGTCTGACAAAATTTGGGCTTCTATTTATAATCATTTGTGTAAAAAGCATCAGTTTGGGTTAGTTTAGACCTATTGTGGAGGGAATTGCTCCAGCACAGACCATTCCAAAATTGCTTTCACTTTCTGTACTTGCTGAGGTTTGTGTTTTTGATACACTGTAAATTGTATTAGGGATACTGACAACTCTCTGATGTGCCCCTGGAGGTACATATTGAATGTCTCTCTTAATACTAGTTTTGGTCTCCTGTCCCTTTTAAGAAGATTTCTTTATAGAACTAGTTATTCAGTCTATTCTGCTTATTGGTGTTGGTTCAAAGCTGCTTGACTCCATGGTTTGCTGGTATAATCTAAAATCAGTTCAATATTATGATTAGAAGGATACAGGTTGCAACAAGGGCAACTCCAGCTAGATATCAGGCAAAGGATATCCCACAGTAGGGATGCTCAAACACTGTGAAAGGGGCTCAGATGGGCTCCAGAACCTCCATCCTTGTGGATATTCAAAGCTTGAACCTGATCTAATAATCTGCTCAGACTCAGGAAGGCCGACCAGATGGTCAGTCTTATAAATATATTCCAGACTCCATTATACAAAACATGAAAAATGAAATCTCTTACTCTACAAGTCAAACACCACACATTTAGCAAGTTAGAAATAGCTCCATACTTCAGAAAACCAGGGGAAAGGAGAGTTCTGACAGTGGTTCATACATGGGAAAGGACAATAGCCCACCAAGTGCCAGTGCCACAGAGCTCTGGTCTGGGCGGGCAGAGAACACTGTGCCACCTTCTGCCTCAGAAGGCCCAGCTGATTCCCTTCCCTCTGTAGTTGAGATCACTGACCCAGCCACACAATGTAAACCACAGCACAGGAGTCAGGCTTGAACCACTTGTAAACTACACAGAGGCTGGCTATTCCCTGCTACATAGGGTTTGAGTAAGAATTGTGTGGAATAAAGCACTATCAGGCTTTATTCAGACTAGGGAAAGACAGTATAAAATAAACACATTTGGCAAATATATTGGACTTAAAAATAACAGAGTCATCTTTGCTCTTTTTCTCAATCATCCAGATAGAAAAAGTCTATTCCTTACCTCGTATTCTCTTAGACTTTGTCTTATCATAGTTGTACATGAACCATGCAACAGGGCTTCTGTTGTTTCTTTAGGCTGACTAAGTTCTAATAAATTTAACTGTCATGAAGTTATTTGAACTTTAGTCTATTTTTTTTTTATTTTGTTATAACACTTCTGGTTATAAATGAACCTTGTTCCCCAAGATATTCTACAGGGAAAAAGACTGTAAAGCAGTTATAACTCCACCCAAAAGATTTGGAGGACCTAAAGGCATCCCTAACAGTTAAAGCCCCAGAGTGGATCCCATCAAAACAAAGGAAAAATGCCCCCTCCCCTACATGGTTGCTAACAGATACACTGAAAAACCCTTGCGAGCTTCCTGTGGTTGCCCACTTTGGGGACCCTTCCAGCACAATCCACTAGGAGCAATACTGGGAGCATCCTGGATGCAGGCTGAATGCTGGTAGTCATAGCTGTGTCCGTCACCTACTCTTGCCATTCCATAAGGCGTGTGTACAGTGCAGCCCACTGCTCTGATCCAACAGTTGGGAGTAGTGGGTTTCCTACGCATGTGCAAGATACTGATACTGCTGATATTCAGAGATACTGATGTTCAATGTGAGAGATGCTTCCAGGAGTATCAATCTAGCTGCCCTATCGAGCAGGAGAAAAGACTGCACCATGCTACTGTTTCCTTACACAGAATGGAGGCAAATAACCATCAGATAAAAATATTTGTCTCTGTAAACCAGTCCCAGATCTACTTTCTAATATTTTTTAGTCATACAACATGTAGGAATGGGGAAGGGTTGTGCCAAAGTCCTGAATGGACTTAACTAAGACATAAATTTTAACACAGAACTGACTTGCAGTTCCAACTCTTTGTGCTGAAAGAAAGCAGAGCAATACCTTTTGTATAAGAACTGCTATGCCTGGCCAGATAGCAAAATACAGACCAGACCTCCTATTTCCTAAAACTGTAATGCCATACATCTGACTGTGCTTTGGTAGCAAGCATTAACCTGAACTATTTCAAATTAAAAGTTACTATAGGACTATTCACTAAAGAATCTTGATCTGAAATGTGGGCTCATGGTCACTTCCCAATTAGTATGAATACAAACTGTATTCATTAGTATGAACACAAACTGATCTACTTTTGCAAATCTATACTGCCTTGCAAAACTGGTCCAGCATAGACAGCATCCCAAACATCTCACCCCTTTAATCTTTCTAGCAACATTGTAATCATGTTTGGCAGCTTCTGGAATTTAGGAAGTAGAGCAGACTATAAAATATTGCTTCTTCTCATATGTGTGCTTATGAAAAGCTGCAACATTAACTACAGCTTGCTGTAATGAAAAGGTTCTTTGTATATGAAGAATCTTTAATTTTCTACAGAGCTGGATCTGCTGTAGTGAAGTTGCTGCAGTGAAGCTGCTTATGGATTTCAACCATTTAGGTTCAAAATTAACAAGATTAATTCACAGAGTCCCAGTGTCACCAAATAGTTAGTCTTAATCCTGGCTGATCTAGGGTATTTTCTTACAGATGTGAGTATTCTCACATCTGTAATAAGGGAATAAGATAAGAGAATGCTTTGGTCTACAGATTCTATTTTGCTTTGGCTAGATCTGTGTATATCTGGAGCAATTTCACTGATGTCACCAGGAACCACATACAAGCCCCAGTGATTGAAAATGTGCACTGAACTCTTTAACTGAAACTGAATCATGAAGTATTTTCTCAATAGCACTTGTGATGTTTTTTAATTTGTAGTTAAATGTTAATATAATTGAAGTCTAAGAATTCATATAAATCAGCATAATTTATGTGAGGATGTGACCATACCTAATTAACTTCTATTGTTGGTTGTTAATTACTTTTTAAATGCATAACTAAAGACAGGAATACTACAGGCTATGACATAAAGCATAGTATGCTTTCATAATCTATGAATATCTGGGATTTGTAGCACACTGAAAGGTCCAAATTTTCTTGAGTATAACTCCCCCCTGCACTCAAACACATCCAGAAGGAGGTGCAGGGAAATGTTTTTTTTTTGCTAGATAGAAGCTCCATGAAAGCAATTTTGTTCTACTTCTAAAATACATGAATTTTGGATCCAAATAAGCCAAAATATTTATGAAAAAAACTTTTGTCCATATTCTTCAAAAGCCTTTTTTTCTCAAATAAAAACTTTTTGAGATACCTTTTCTCCACAGTATTCATAATGACAAAGAATTAAGCCAACTACAAATATGTTAGGGTCACTTAAATATTATTTAATGTAACATTAAGAAATCACTTGAGTTCCTGGCAAAGTCTATTCATTCCTCTATAAATGTTTAAGGCTCAGAGGGACCATTATCATAATCTATTCTGATCTTTCTCTAAACAGACGGCCAAGCACTGAGAGAGAATATTTTGTAGATATCATTAGCAGTGAGGCTTTGCATACCCAGTCTGGACATCAAAGACTCCATTGTGCTATTTCACTATTCTCCTATTCTTAACCTATATGTCTAAACTGGGGGAAATTCTCAAGGTAAATTAACTCACATCTTCCATGTTAGGAAATTGCATCATACAGAGCTATGATTATACAAGAAAATAGCCATTTACTTCACAGATGATCTTCACCTTTTCACCCCACTTTAACTTGCAACCAGTACTGCCTACAATTGCATAAAGGCCTCTGGAGGCACTTGATGGAAGTATGGTACCTTTTAAAGCTCCCAACATACGTAGTTTAACATCTACACTCAGTAATGTCCCTCACTGAGACTCACCTTGGGTCATCATGCCACAGAAGCGCAGCAGTAGGAGCATTATTATTTCATCAGGCATGGCAGCAGACAGGACATTTATCCAGATCCTGTTTCATTCTCCAAGGGGCTCCTTGCCTCAGAAGATGTCATGGGGTCAGCAGATCCAGGGAAAAATCCAGAGCTAAGCAGAAGGAGAAAGTCAGTCTTAGAATAGATCACATAGAGATGGTATCAAATATGCTGTATCGCACAAAATGGAAGTCACTGTAAAGCAGCACGAAGGAAGATGCTCTCCCATTATTCCTACAAGTGATATTTTAGACCCAATATGTAATCTGGACTTTTCCAACAATCTGCTCAGTCTATGGCCTCAACTTTCTAATTCCCACTTCACACGTCCTAGATAAAACAGTCCAGCTAAAGTAATTTTCCTGGCCTGTTATTCAATCGTGTCATATACACCAAACCTGAGCCAAAGATAGATTCAGTTCAGGCAATGTTTTTAAGGTTTGTTTTCAAGTCCAAAAGAATGCTTGTCTTTGATTTAGACAGAACAGTGACATACAATAACAATGTAATAGCTTGTAATAATAGCTGAGCTTTGCTAGAATACAGTTACAGATGAGTCAAAGCAAAAAAACAACCTTCTTGGTGATATGGGCTTAGTATTCAAAGAGCATGAAAACAGATCTTTGGACACATCCGAACACTAATCCAAAATGAAGCAGGGTTTGTCACTAAGCATGACCTCAATTCCTTCCTAAGAAAAATCAAAGTTGTATATATTTTTGCATCTTTACCCTAACTTACATAAACTGATCTCAAAAAAATTTAAAAACAAAATCCTCCCAAACTACCAAAGTGCAGCTCACACATTTTCCACTAAGACATCTCCTATTCTGTGACATTTTAATTATTCAGAGCACCAGGGGTCTGCAAAAGGAACATGCTGTGTATTCTCCAATCACTCATTCATTAGTTTTAATTAAACCCTTTAATTTTATTTATGCTGTCATGGACTGATTAACAATTTGCAGCACAAACCAGGAAGTCTTAACCAGCACCTTGAGAAATCTTCCTTGCTCTAAACAGATACTCTATAATAACTACGGATCTGCAGGATTATAGCTTGAAAAGCAAAAGGAACCACATCAGCAGCTTTCCCAACGCAATTTTCATTTAGTTGCTTAACAAAACATATCTTGAGGCCTGAGGTGAGAATAACAAATGATCCAAGGGATTCAACAGAATGAAACTGCAGACAGACACTGGGAAAATTCCTTTATTAGAAGTGATACATGGCTGAGTGGGAGCAGTATGGCGCACAAGGAACCATAGATGAAGTCCCACTTTAGCAGGGACTCTGGACATTTTAAATGTTGCCAAAAGGACAAAGGGCACTGCCTGTAACTTCTTAAAGGCTATATTCTGACAACACTGTAAGTGACCATAAACAGGGTCTTAATAGCTGTAACTCACACAATTTTTCTTTTAAATTCCTGCCATCCGTATGAAGTATATGTAACTTCTGCCTTCTTATAACTGCCCTTCTGTCTCTCCTTTATCACAGTCATCTTATCATTTTGGTCCCTCACTACATATGCTATACCACACTTAAATTCAATGATTTAAGTCCTCTGAAAACAGTCACCCATACCCCTCTGTCCTGCCCTATTCCACAATTAATTCTGGTCCCTAGATGTCACAGAAGCCCTTTCCCCAGACTCTGCATCTGTTCTTTCCTCTCATGTCCCCACAACATTTCCCTCTCACATCTGCTCAGTCCCAATTCCATCACTCCAATTCTATTTTTCACCCCATCTACCTGACTGGGGAAGACTGCATCATAGCATTTTCTTCCTCTTTTCCTCCTAGGTCTATGTGCACTCTGTACCTGAGGCCTGTGGGATAGAAGTCTGGGAGAAGAAGAAAGAATAGATATCGGTAGAATACTGAGAGTTTCTGGGATTTAGGCTACTCCTCCATGAACAACCTTTACTCCTCAGAATAAGAAAGGGAAAAATAATACATATATATATGTATTATACACACACATATATAAAAGCAACCAGATTCTCCCTTCGTCAGAATTAACTTGGATAACTTTCAGCTACCTGGTCCCTACCTTAGAAACATGACTTCCCACTCTCTACTCATCAAAATATATCCCTTACCCAACTCCAGGTTATTTTCCCCTGCTGCTGAGTCCTCACATAGCTGTTCAAATTTTTGTATGGCTCTTTTGGCCCTACTACGAATGAGGGAGCTGTGCACTATTTTCCTCTCATGTGGCAGAGGATGTACGCTGCAATAGGAAGAGCTAACGGAGGAGGGCTAGCTCTCCTTAGGGAGCACAAGCCTCCCTACTTTCCCTCTTTAAGTCAACCCCTGCTGTTTTGCTTACTGGCTTGAAATTTAGGAGAAATAAACAGAGAATGAGGCAGTGAGATGTCACCTCTTTGGCCTCTGTTTTGAGTGCAGAGGTCAGACAGGGGCATCTGTTTGAGGGTATCAGTATGAAGCGAACTAGAACAACACAACTCTTTACACTTTGGCACAGCCTTCAAAATTTGCTCACAAGAATTCAGCAATGAGCTATTTATAGAACCACCTCCAGACACTGCACAAGGTTCCCCAGGAGAGCCCAAGCAAGACAAAGAGCAGCGCAAGCTGAATCTGCCTGCCTCATCAGCAAGGTTGAATTTCACTTTGGCCAAGAGCATTCTGGGCAACAAGTGAGGCCTCCCATAATGTATCCCAATAAAAACAGAGGTTTTAAAAAGAAATCAGTGTCTTGTTCCCTTCCAAGACACATCAACCGTTTTAAATTGTGCTATTTCAGAAGCCTTTGTGTTTTCTTTTGGATGATGACTCCCTCTAGTGTTAAAGCAGGCCGATGACAGCTATTATTTTTTGCATGGAAAGATTTTCAAAAGCTTGAATATTTACATCCTTCTCTTCCTGCCACCATCTGACAGTTCAAATATGGTCTTAACCTGACTGTCTGCCAATGAACTCATTGAAATCATCGTAAGGATTAGTCACTACAAGGAGATTTAAAACAGGTCACAACCAGGTGGTAAAGTAGCAGCCTACTACCGTCTGAGCAAGGCAGTAGCAGAAAATTCTGGCTCCGGCAAAGGAACTAGAGCCAAAGCCTGCTGATAAGATGCCCAGTGAAGAGCTGCACAATATCCAAAACATGGACAACTGGTTTGCAAAGACCTAGGTCCTACTGCCTTCTCTGCCTCCAGCAGGTGGATACAATTGCTCTAGCAACAGCTGGCACACGCTTACTCAGTACTTCTAGGTCAAATAAGTTCATCTGCTTTCTATACAGGACCTTGAAAATTGCAGAGTATGCAGAGCTATAAAAGCTAGATAGCAAAGAAGAAACCTGAACTGATGATCTGACTGCAAGGTTAGGAACATTTCTCTATGAGCTGCAGCATTTTTTTTCTCTGGAGAAACACACAGCCCAGCTAAGCACAAACATGGAACTTTTCTTCGAAACAAACAACAACAAAAAACACAAGCCAGTCTCCAGAAGGCTGGTTCTGTCAACCTTAGTACAGAAATGTTTGCTGCTAACAATGAGCAATCTAACCATAGTAAAGTGGGAGAAAGCTTCACTTGTGGAATGGGTTCCCATTTGTAGTCATGATTTTTCAAACTTAATGTTACATCAGGACTGGATTTCTGCATTTAATTTCTTAAATGCAGCCCAGCAGGGAAAAGGACGGAGAAAAAAACATTTTTATTTCTCAGTAATATACAGAGTAAAAAGTATTGTGCTTGCCAACTACACAATTATTTTCAAAGAGCTTAGCATCTCTCTTAAGTTGATATATTAGCTTTATTACACTGGCATGGCTCTGAGAGATATTTGCCACTCAACTTGCTGGTACAAAAAGATACAAATGCTTTATTACTGTGCATGTAATTCCCATTCCTGCCAATGCTGCCAGTATTTCTGCACCCTCCTGTGAAGTAATGCAGTCCCTAAATCATTTATTATCTATTTTCATCTCAATTCCACAGTTTTAACGTTTGTTTTAAAAGTGTCAGCATGCCTCAGTTGGTAGCATTTTTAACATTAGCACAGAAACATCCCAGAGTGTTAGCATAGACCCACAGCTGATACTTGCTTGAGAAAAGACTGAAAACTAGAGAAGGTGAACTGGCATACATTAAAAGGTGCCACTGTGATGTTTTTATGAACAGAATCAAGATTTGTCTGTGGGCACCAAGATAATTTGTGCCTAGAAAACTGACCCTTCTATCATAGCACTGGGATATTCAGCTTCTAAATAGGCTTTGGGTAGGACACGGGTACCAAGCCAACCAGCTCAGTCACAACAGCGGTTATTTCTAGGCATGGCCTTAGCACACCTAACGGCTCAGGCAAGTTTTAGTCGAGCCCTTAGTTGTCTGTGCCATTGCTGGCTCCTAAGTATGTGAGGGAAGGTTTGCTCTAGAATCCAGTGCCAAGATTTTACCAAAGTTGCATGTAATGTCCCTTTCAAAATTCCATTGGGGTCCCTCCCTCTTTTGTTTTTAAAGATGCACCCCTTGCTCAGACACGTATTTCTCTAATGCTAGTATCTTTCAGACTATCTAAATCATGTGTTCTTATAGTGAGGTGAACGAGCTCCAAGTCACACAGTGAATTTCCTATTGTTCAATGTATTTCAGACAAAATGTGATATCTTACTAAGTCATCTGTGCTACCTCATTTCCAAGACATAGGCTTGATGTAGGAACTATTGAATTTTTTTGCTGTGTGCCATACAGGAGGTCAGAAAAAAAAAAAAAAAAAGATCTAATGGTCCTGTCTGGCACTAAGCTCTATGAATCTATGAATAAATGAAAACCTTAGACCTAAGCACTTTGGGACAAGTAACATCTTTAAATATTTAGCAAGCCACTGCATCCACAGGGATTGCTCTATAAATAAGAGTAACAATCACATGCCTGAGACTCATCCATCTCCTTAATGTATGTACATATACATTTGCATAAACAAAGCTGGAAGAAGATGTTCAAATCCTGGGGTCATTCATTTACGAGAATGTAGTGATTTAGACCAGCTTTTTCTTAGCCAGGTTGCCCAAGCCTTTCTGTATGGTGTCTACTTTGCAATCATTCATACTTCATGTACAGGATTTCCTGAGAATGAAATCCATACATATCATGTCATTAAATCCTTTCTTAGCTTCTAGTTGGTCAAATTACATATTGAAAGCTCTGCAGGAAAGGTCTGATTTTAAAAAGCAAGAATGAAGATTTCACCAACTGTCAGCATGGCAAATCATTCACAGCACAACCAGGCTACTAAGAGGCGATGAAAATCATCTCCTATGAGTCAGGGGCTTATACATGGAAATAAAGCAAACTATTACTGGATAAAGCCATAGCCTAGACATGCTTATCATGGAATTCAGAGGCCAAGACTCCAAGGATAATATTTTAGTGAAGAAAAATGATGCAATAAAAATGAAAGCACTATTTACATCTCATCATGACAATAAATTACAGAAGCTGTTTTTTCATAAACTACTTCTGAAGCCCAGCAACTACCTGTTTCATTTCCAAGCAGCTATCCTACTTGAGCTTCCTTGGAAGCCTGTTTGCATTTTCTCACAACCCTCCAGAACTGACAGTTGAGCTCTGAACTCTTGCTTTATGCACTCTGCCAGGATCCTTTCCAATAATCCTGTAAGGCTAATGGGAAAAAGAAGAGGTCCACACAGTTTCATTTCTCAGCCTTGTTAATTCTACTCAAAGAGCGTAACTACTCTAGGGTCAAAAGCTGACAGAACCTGCACCAGCAAGAATTAAGCATCATCATTAATGCTTACATGCTAGGGGATGTAAACTGTGGTACCACGGACAACATTTAGGAAAAAAAAAAAAAAAAAGGAAAAGGAAAATCCTAACCAAACTCATTTGGTTTGGTTTGTTAACCAAACAAGCAGAACCTGTCCTGCACAGGAAACCACACTGCTAGTGAATTAGCAGAGATGCTGCAGTACATCTCACAGTCACCTACACAGAGGAAAAGCAAAAAAGGAAAACAAAGGTGGATGCAATACTGCAGTAAAATACTGAGACACATGGATGTGTGGAACTCTGCTGATCACTGCATAAAATGATCAGCAAGCATACATGAATGTAGCGGAGAGCAGAACTGAACATTTAGTTCATCGGAAGTTAATTTTGAAGGTGACTTTACTGGAAATATAACTTCAAACTCATTCTGTTTTATAATATGGATCTTGCATTCTTACAACCTTGCAGTGGGTAGTTCCAGGCGATAGCTAAGGCTGGGTATTAAGCCACAGACCATGTCTGCTTAGGCACAACTATGTGTTTAAGATAAATGAAGTTTCTGATGTTGTAATTGTACCTCTCTAAAAAAGTTGAGGCTATTTTATCTGTTATGGACTACCACAGGATGAGCTTTCAAGATCTAAGTATCTATCTGTGCTAGGATTTTAACTGAGCCGTATTGATTTTCAAATGCTGGGAGAGCGGGAGCGGGCTTCAACAGACTTGAGTCAGGCAGCCGCCATTCACACTGCCTAGGAGCATGGTCCAGTTTGCAACAGACCAATTGCATAATATGCTTATTATTTATACATCATTCCCTATGTGTATGGTGTTTCAGAGACAGATGACATTGATCAGTCTCTGCCTGGAAGTCCTGACATGTTTTAGAACACTCTCACAGAGATCATCTTCAGTCACAAATATTCTAGTAGCCCTTTTGCACAGAGCACACATAGGAATCTTTAGGCATAAACTATACCAGCGAAGTCTGGCGTCACTGTCAGAATTCCAGATCGTTCTGCTAGTACCTTCTTCTTAGCAATAGTACCTTAATTCTGGACTTAGTACCAACCACCTCCAACATTAGAAATATTAATGCTGTTAATATATAAGTAAATCTTCACTCATTTTCCACTCAAGCTCAGGAAAGAAACAGATTTTCATTTGAAAACACCTCACCGGGCAAAGAATACAAAGCTCATTTTTTTTACTTCTTCCAGGACAAGTTATCTCTTCCTCCTCATTAATTTGTTCCTGGAAAACTGAGCCTACTCCTTCAAACAGTAGATTAGTTGTGACAGTAGCTTGATGTTGCTCTGTCCTTAAATGCTCCCTGGTTGCCATCTTTCTCATTCTGCTGAAAGGCTTGGCACTCCACATTTGCAATTGTTTCAGAATTACAAAGCATCATTCCTTGTACTTAGAAGACTGCAACAAAGGTTAAAAATAAGTCCCTTCATTCTAGTCATTAAATACTAAGTAAAGCAAATTTGTAGTAATAGCCTACTTCAAAGCAAGACAAACAAAGAAGAATATATTTTTGAGTAGTGTCCTGTCTGTCTACTGACCTTTAAGGCATTGGTCTTATGATCTTTAGAGGGCCAGTCCTGGGCTCCCTTGAGACTTAGAGGGCTTGGGGACAGGAGGGAGAAAAGGAATGGAAGGAAGGGTAAGGAGCATATTTAGCCAAGGACTTTTGAATGTAGCTTAGAACAGCCAGGCCACCAATGTGTTTGAGAGTTATTTGTTCAAGCTGTGGATATTAAAACCAGTGGGTATGAAAGGAAATGGTATAATTTCTCACAATTTCTCAACTGGCAATACAGAGAAGTCAGTAAGATATAAGATTTGATGCAACTGTGTTGGTGATTTATGAGACATTGTAAGAAAGGATAAGCCAGAAAATATAAAAACAAACAAACAAAATCCTAAATAAAGTGGAAGTAAATAAAATAAAATGGAAGTACTGGAAAGTGAAGTTGTGAAATGCTCAGAAGATTCCTCATAAAAGCCTCGGAGATCAAGATAGGATTTTCATGTTCAGTTTAGAATTGTCCACACATTTGTTCTGGCTCCTGGAAAAACCCTTGCTGATTCCTGCCTCAGGATCCCCGGTAGAGCGCTTCTGAGACCACACCTGCTCCCAGGCTACTCCTGCCTAAATATAGCTCAGAAAATGATATATCACAGTGCCAGTAAACCAGATTCAGGTAGGTGAATACTGTACTAGAAAAGTGAGTGAATTAAACAAGTCACACCTCACTGCGGCACAAAGCCTGGAAGAGCAGGAAAAAGCAGAAGTCTCCAAGAGATAAAGTACTATCGAACTGTAAAATGCTACCAAACTCTACAGGA
Organism: Crypturellus tataupa; assembly: GCA_034781795.1. Lineage (NCBI taxonomy): Eukaryota > Metazoa > Chordata > Aves > Tinamiformes > Tinamidae > Crypturellus > Crypturellus tataupa. The sequence continues at coordinate 787,384 of JAWLRI010000060.1, read as the reverse complement.
AGTGTTAACAAGCATGTCCTGCTAGGGCTGTAAGCACAGAATGCAAAGCACAGATACCAAACACAGCCTTTGCTGGGCATAAATAGCAAGATTTAAAAAATCACAAATCATGTACTTGCCTGAACCTGGCTGCTGAAGAGCATTTTTCCAGCTCTACTACTAAATGAATATGGAAATCTTCTCTTCCTATACATCCTAACCTTAAACTTGCATGACTAAAATGACATTGTATCTGGTCATACAGGCACCATCTCTGCTATTTCTCTGTTAAGCAGCTGTGATGTTTCTGCATAGTTGTGATCACATCTTCTATATGCGAGCTGACTGGTCAGATAGATGTGGGATCTCTTCAAACAAAGGTGCATCATAAATGTATCATTACTGTAATAAGATTTCTTTCAGTCTGCAGCACTTTGAAAGGAAGTGTGAGAAGGATAAGCGATCATAACGTTTTTATATCCCATCTTCATCCCTGAACAATTTACAAAACATAGTGCGTTTCTGATTCTGCATTTCTGATTCCGCATTTTTAATTCCCCATTTTTAATTCTCCATTTTTGATTCTGCACCCGGCCCGCTGGCTCACGCATGCGCACGAGCCACCACCAGCGCCGCCTCGGGCGCGTGCAGCGCGCGGAGGAAGTGACGCAAGCGCGGTGAGCAAACGGTGAGGCGCGAGACGTGGGCGGGCGCCGCGCATGCGCGGTGGCCTCCCAGCTGTGCGCGGCGAGGTGAGTCCCTCCGCGCGTGGGGCCCTTCAACGGGCACCCTAACGGCGTCCGGAGGGGGCTCAGGGCGTCCCCCCGCCACGGGCGGCCCCTCCGGTCCCCGCGCGGCCTCGCCGGTCCCCGCCGGTCCCCGCGGCCAGCCTGGCTCGGGCAGAGGCCGGGCGTCCGAGCAGCCTCCCTCCTGCAGCGCTCCGGGAGCCGCTCGCGTTTCCGAGACGAGCGGGCCTCGTCCGGGGGTGACGGGGGAAGCGGCCCTTCAGCCGGGCCCCCGCGGACGATGAGATGCGTTACCTTGGAAATGGCTTTGGTCGCGGGGAGGGGATGTGCTCCCAGGCCCTAATGGGAGCCCGACCGGTGCACGAGGGGCCAACGGTGCATGTGTCTAAGTGCAGGACCCGACCCGCTGCGTCGGGAAGAGCTGATGGAAGAGAGGACCTGGCACGTTCAGCTAGCTGCCGTGCTAGGAGAGGTTACTGCAACCCCCCAGCCTAACACTTTTCTGCAAGTCCTGTAAAACTAGTTTCTTCCTAAAACGCATCAAAAATACATCGTTTTTGAAAACTGTCTCACCTTAAATGCTCCCAACAGAACCAGCTCTGTGCTTGCCTTGGTAAGTCACTTCTCTGTTCAGGCATCTTTATTAGGAAATTCTGTGCCCCTTCAAGGCAGAATTTCTGAAACTTCAGCCCACAGACAGTGGATCTTGTCAGTGCTGCTGCTGGCAGGTTCAGTGGTCACAGGCAAAACATCTTGCCTGTTTTCTGATAACTGGGCAGGATGTCTTTCAGCCCTCTGAGTTTTGTAACTTTTGCACTGCAGCACCAGAGATCTCTGGATTTCCCTAGTAGCTCTGTCTTATATCTGCAACATGTTTGCCTTTTTTATCAAAAGGGAAGTGGATGAATAGCTAAGTTAGTTTTCTATCTCTCAATTCAGAAGCAAAAGTACTTCCTGGATTAGGCCTGAGTAGTCTGTTTTACTGCATCCCAAAGTTAACTTAGTGATTTTGCCATACCACAGCACTGCTCTGCAAACTTGCATTGAGCTGTTTACAGTAAGCAGTAAATACTGGTGTTTCCTGAGCCAGAGGTTTATCCGGTATCTAAAGCTTGTACTTTTTAGTTTCTACTTGTATTGTGCTGTATCTAGCAGTATTGGAGTTCCACTGTATATCTACATGATCCATCCAGGTCAGATGCTGGCAAGAAAAACAAATATCACTACTAATTTTATATATGTTGACACAGGAATTACTCTGTAATTCTCAAAGTATTTTGCTGCTGTTTTTCTTTCAATTATTGATGTCAGTTTGGAGAGGCTTTGAGCAAGAGAGGATATTGTGGAGGAACAGGCTACTAGTTATTTAGAAGTCAGAATTTGCTTGTAAAGCAATATGCGCTTTGCTATGCTTGCTTTTATTTGGGCATAGCCTCCTTGAGGAATTTTGTGTTACCTGAGCATTCTCATGATGACTTGATTTTTATCATTCTTTTATCATCCTTGAGCAGAGGATGCCAACAGAAAACAACCACCTGCCAGGCAATATCCAAGAACAAGACCTTGTTACCACTGCAAGCAATAATTGCTTGAATAATACAGAAGATGGGGGAGTTGAACAAGAAAATGGCTTTTGTAGCAATGACCAGGATAATAGTCTTGGTGTTCCCAACTCTGCTAATCAGCCATCCACTTCTATGACTGCTCCTTTCGAGGCCTCCAGAAGAGGACAACCCCTCTTACATATCAACAGGCAGCAGATTCAGTCTGTTTCAGACAGTGCTCAGGCTGCAGAGCTCAAAGGTTTAGGAGTTGATGTCTATGATCAGGATGTATTGGAGCAAGGAGTCCTTCAGCAAGTCGATCATGCAATTAATGAAGCCAACAAAGCAACGAAAATAGCTGATGCAGAAAAAGAGTATCAGTCGGTGCTGGATGACGTACGGTAAGTTTTGTGTGTTTTCTTACTGGTATAACAGTAGTTACTGGTATCTAACAGTATTTAGTGTCTCGTGGCTTGGAAAGTTAAGAGAGGAAAAGATGTTTTGCAACCACTAGATCATGTTTCCTGTCCTGAGTCACACACCTTAAAAAAAAAAAAAAGTCAGTGAAGCATTGGTATTATTTGATTCTTTGACTCAGTCTTACAATAAGATAATAGAGACATAAGAGAGAGAACAGATTGTCTTTCTCTGCTCTGTCTGTCAGCTCACTAACATTCATGTCCATTTTCTGGAAAATTAAGAATTTGCTTTGTATTCCATCATTCAAAGTTGCATTCAGAAAAAGTATCATTTTTCTGATTCCGTAGGCCTCGTGGTTATCTGCTTCTGGTTGTGTGCTTTATGTGATTTGGATGGCACAATATCAACAGTGTACTACAACCAGAACAATCTAACACCAGTTCTTGTACAAAATACTGTGAATAATCAAATGTTTACCTGGATATGTTGTCAACAGAAGATTTCAAGGAATAGTAGTCACAGGTCTTTGAATCCAAGTCTTAAGCCCTCCTTTCTAATTTCATTCTAGAATTATTGTGTGAACTGGTGAATAATTCTACTTGTGCTTCTTTTTTTTTCACTGTACTGCATTAATGTTGCTTTTTAGTGCTGAAGAATATCACACATCTGAAGTACCTATGTTAATTCCTGCATAGCTCTCTTCTTATTAATATACTTAATTTTATGCACTTGATTAATTTTCCAGTTGCGTGGGGAGAAGTGAGATTAAGTAAATTTGCAAAACTGCAACCTAATTTCAGATGCCCTATACCTGCACAGAGATTGCTGAGAGGAAAAATGGAGCAGTGTAATCATTGTAATTAAACTGTGTAGTTATTCAGAGAGGTATGCACAGCATCGTGAATTGGTTGATATTTTTTTCCTGTTTTTATTTTAAAAACGTCCTGTGATCTTTTCCTCAGCGGTCTATTTTTTCACCATCTACAAACAGTCTTAAGGCATTTACATGTGGATATGCAAATGGCTTGAGCAGACTTGTTGAATCTATTCTTTCTGGAATGCTATGTGCAAGTCTGAAATGATGATTTTTGGAGAAAAGGGGCAAAGATTTGTTTAGCAAAGGGACCAGTAAAGCTAAAAATGTGAGAGTAGTGTGTGATGAACTTCATCAGAGTCTAAATGTGAATGAATGATGGGGGATAAAACCAAGTGAAAGTATGTTTTTGTTTAGTTGCTTTGGGGATTTTTTTGAGTGCCCTGACATGGAGTTCATAGTAGAAGGTACATGATGAGATGACATCCACACAAATTTAAGTTGAAGAGAAGTATAAATGATGTACTGTAAAAGAGCACTGTAATAATATATGATAAGGGATTGTAGGGTCAAGGAGGCAATAGCCAAAAAGCTAAGAGACTTTCAAGAGAATGGTGTATTTAAAGAGCATAAAAAAAAGCCTGAGAAGGGACATGAGATGGTTCAAAAGCACTGAAAGAAAATGAAATCAAGGAGCAGCAAATGATACCTGGGGAACTGGTTAGAATGCATCTCAACAGCAGAAATGTAGAACTCAGAAAATTAGAAGTAAATTTGCAGGGAGCAAAGCTGAGGTAGACACAGATGTTGTCAAATGAACTTCCCTATAACAGCTGTAGAGAATGTGTAGTATTCTTTTTTTGTGTACGGGGATAATGGCTGCTTGGCAGGTGATGTAAGAATTAAATCTTTTTGCATGTTTTTAAAAAATATTTTAAGTATTCTTAAACTCTTTCTTTACTAGAGCTGAACAGTATATTGCAATCTTTTGTTTTTCAGATCATGTACAATATCTCTGAAGCAAATAAATAAAATTATTGAGCAACTTTCACCTCAAGCTACCACAAGCAAAGATGTAAACCGAAAACTAGATTCTGTAAAACGTCAAAAATATAACAAGGTGATTTGTCTACATTATTTTCCTGATGAGTTTACTTCACTTGTACACTGGTGTAAGATGTGCATTATGTGACCTAGTTCATGCTTAATAATCTGTACATGCTCTGCAACTGAAGTTCCAGGAGCTGCTTGGAAAACTGCTTTGCATTAATTTAATTAAATCCCTCCTGGTAGTATTTGGAGCATTAGCAAAGCATTGTTAGGGGATGATTTAATAGTTCATCTATATCTCGTCTCTCGTGGTCTTTAATCCCACCTTCCTTTACCTAATCCTCTGTCATTGCTGTATTCTTCTTGCAAGTGTGTTCATCATTTCTTTCTGTGAGACATATTAGCTCACTGATTTAGCAGAAATCTTTTTTTTTTTTTTTTCTTTTCAAAGTGGTGTTAAAAGTAGTTTGTAGAGGGATCTACTAGGTGTCAATAAAAGCTAAACAAAGGACATACACAGCTGTGAATGGGAGAACGGATATTTGAAGAAAGAGAACCTTCTCTTTGTCAGGACTTCAGCTCTTAGAACAGATCATTGTTTCAGGGAAATGAACCTTAATATTTTTAATATTGATCAACCTAATTGAAAAAGTTCATGTCCCTTACCTCCAAATACTTCCTGCCAGTCTTAGGCCGTTGTCAGTAACTTTTTAGTTTTGATCATTCAGCAAGTCCTTGTGTTTCCAATTTGTCCAAATAAGAGAGAGATGGGAAAGGTTCTGAGTTACAGCATGGAACTGGGAGCAAGTAGCTGGAAAGAGACACTAAACTAAAGACACACTAAACCAGACTTACACTGAAGAGTGATCATATAGTTGGACCTTTTATATTTTGTGTTCATTTTATTTGAATTAACTTATGTTTTAATTGCATATGAAACTGAAACCTGATTAGAAGTCCATTGTTAGCTGTCTCTAACAGTCTTTAAGTGTAAAAACATTATCTCTGTATAGAATCTGTAAGTTATAAGAGTGGAGATGTATGTTGTACCATACACAAGTTCACTTAGTCTTTGTAGTTTAAAAAGTGCTACATGGAGACATGGGCACACTAGAGAATCTTTAACCTCTATGGGTTTGGAACACCACCAGAGGATCAAAACATTGCTGGTAAATAGGCAGTTGAGGATATTAGAGATAGATAAATGGTGTAGCATACATCTTTTCTTTTTCAAAAGGGATATTGTTGATATTTGAATTTACTCTTCTGATGGAAAATACTGCAAACATAATAACATGAGAATTGTTTAAAAAGATAGCAAATTTATAAGTTAGATTAAATAAATTACGTACCACTTTGTCATTCAAGGAGCAACAGTTAAAGAAGATCAAAGCAAAACAAAAGCGACTTCAAGCAATTCTTGGTGGAACAGGGGTTCTTGATGAAATTAATGATGGTGAAATCGAGGATGATGAAGGTATGGGGGAAAGCTGAAAAGCATGTGTTCTGTATACTCTAATGTTATACCTTTTGAAGTTAGAAGCTAATTGGCAAGATCTTTGCCAGTAAGAAAACAAATTTCAGTGGTTTCTTTCCAAAGAGAGATTTAAAACCACTTAATTCTCTGCACCTGCAGAATTGCACATCTTGTGGTATCCACATGGGAAGTTTTTAAAAATGGAAGTTAATCCATGTTCAGCTCAGTAGGGATGGTTGAGGCACATTTGAGTATCAGACTTAATAAATTGGAAATCTTAACAATTTTCACAGCTAATTTGATAAAGATGACTAACATCATGATTGAATTACTTTTTATACCCTGAATGCTATCAGTCAGCATTAACAAATTTGGTTTTTTTTTTTCTTATTGTTGGGAAATATCACTACAAATCTAAAAATGGAGGGAGGGAAGTGTTTCCCTTTGTCAGGCTGCACTTTTTTTAAGGAAAGGATTTTTATGAGCAGAGTGTCTCAGTGCTTCCTGCTCAAATGTAATTCAGCCTGTGTTCTTTCTTGCTGCCATCTGTAAACTCAGCTAGGATCATGTCACTCCAGCTTGACCATATCTTGCATATCATCGCTGATGTGCAGTATTCCAAGGGACAAGTTTGGACCCTATTGACATCTGTGCCTCCCCCTTAGGTGTAGATATTATGGGCCTAACAGCTCACATCTTTTGCAGAGATTCAACCTCAGCATTCTACCAGTAGTTCCAAATATGTGGCTGGAGTGGGTTCCTGATCTCATAGAGCTCTTGTTTTCTCCTAGCTCAGCAAAATTTATGAGAGTCAAAACTCCTCTAACTTTTTTTCGTAGGAAAAGCATCTGTGTTTTTGGACAGGTTCATATTGTAAAACTTCGATATGTGGAAAGATGATGAAATGTTGATAGGATGTGAAGGGAGTCCAGACAAGAAACAGAGTTCAGTAATTCCAGAAGAATTTTGGGGGAGCAGGAAAAGGGCAAGAAAAGAGGTGCAGACAGGGTGATGCTTCATGTCTGATGCAGCATCATGTCTCATTAAACTTATTTTTTTGATAAATACAGTGCTTGAAATTGGACCGTATACAATAGTATGCCATGCTGATGATTATGGTATAACTATTTTGAAATCTAATACTAGATTTCAAGCTGGAGCTCCTTCCCACCTCCCTTCATTCCGAAACTTTTTCCTCTCTTTGGTTTCACTAATTATTTTGCAATAAGTATGTATTTATACATTTAAACACCTTATACCATTGACTGAAATGCTGTTTTATAGCAATCTGTTGTGCAGCCAACCTGCCTTTCAAACTCATAATGTAGATATTAATGTTGTAGAGTAGGAAGGTGGTTTTGGTTATTTGTTTTTTGATGGCAGTTTTTTTCTTTTGCTTTCTTTTGGCAATTATTTTATTCTTAAGTATCTGGAAAGACTTTTATGGGCTTCTTAAGATTTATGTCCGTGTCCTAGGGTAAATGGGAATGCCAAATTTCAAGCCAGTAAGACTGAAAAATCACAAATAAAAATGAATAGTGGTACTCATGATTTTTTTTTTTTTTGTACATATGACATTGAGGGCTTTTAGTTCATGGTGGTTCTTTCTGGTATGTACTTTTTCAGAAGTGTTTGCATTTTGATATGTGCAATGTTTCCTATGTTCACTTTGAGAAATAGTTTGAAAGTTTAAAAAGTTGCAATCTATTTCAGTCTTCTGACTTGCTTTTCCCCTTTTGTGAATTTCTTTCCTCGTATTCCATATGATGTTAATATGTGATGTTTATATTGTATATAAAAGCGATGCATACATTTGAAGCTTGAAAACAAATTTGTTGCTGTGCTTGAGTTATTCAGAAGGTGTTAATGGTATATTGGATGTTCCAATTTTGTTACAGAACCTGGGCCATCATCAGGGCCACTGCATCTTGGCAGCATGCTTATGCCAGCTCAGGAGACAGAGTGGGAAGAGCTTATTCGTACGGGCCAGATGACACCTTTTGGAACTAAAATACCTCAGAAACCACAGAGGAAGCCACGGCAGCTAATGCTAAATGAAACATCTGACTTTGAGAAGTATTTAGCAGATCAAGCTAAGTTGTCTTCTGAAAGGAAGAAATTATCACTTCTGAAAGGAGCAAAGAAGAAAACACAAGCCAAAACTGTTCAGCACACAGTTTCCATATCCATCCAATCTCCCACAAAGGAGAAAAGGAATAAAGCCAGAACTCCATCAAAAACAGATAAGCGCTTAAAAAAACACATGAGCAAACTTCAGAAACGTGCCCTTCAGATTCAGTCAAAAGCAGGGATTCCAAAAGAAAAAAAATACCTTGAGGCCAATGAGAAGCTAAGACATGACCAGAGTGATGATAGTGGAGAGTCTGAGTACGTACCTGATGAGGAGCTCTTTGATCCAGAAGCTGTAGATAAGGAGGAACAGCAGATATGTTTTCATGCTGAGAATGATTCTGATTATGAACTTAAGTCTTTGTCAAGGAAAGGAAAGTATTTGGTTAAGAAAGATTTTAAAGAAGGTGATGATCCTGACTTCTTTCCAAGCTCTGAGGAGGAAGAAGAACATGCAGTAGGAAAGCGCAAAATAAAGAGATGGAGAGATGATGGAGATGAAGACTATTATAAACAGAGACTAAGGTTAGTTCTAGAATTTTTTTGTGTCCTAGGCCTAGATGTATTGTTTCTTGTTTGTAAAATTGTGAATGAGGTAAAAGAGAGTATATAAAGCAATAAATTGAATGAATTACTGTTTACTTAAGTAAGGTTTTCATTTGCAGATCATATATTTTTAAAAGGTAATATATCTTGTTATCCATTTGGTAGGTAAAGTTGCAATGCAAACAAACTTATTCTTTGGAGGAGGGCATTTCTGCACATTGTGAGAGAAGTCTGGTTTAGGTTAAAGTGGAATTCTTAGTTTACTGCTCTCATAGTTAACTGTGTTAATTGAGAAGAAATAACTTGAACAAATGTTAGTTACATACTATTTTTGTAGAATGTTTGTTAATTAAAATTGGAGGCCATAGGAAGTTTCTGTCCACTGCAGAACTTGTCTGGGAAAATGTTATGAAATAAACTACTTTTGTATAAGGACAGAGAGAGGTACTTAGTTCAAATATGTGTACTCTTCAATCAAATATTCCTTACTTCTGTACCTGTGCTCATCACAATATACTCAGTATTGGGAAGAACTATTTTTTACTTTTTTATAGGTGAAAGCTACAGGGATCATGTACAGAGCTGTCTGAACTTCTGTAGATGAAGTTATAATAGCAGACTTTCAGTCTCTGTTTTGTAAGGATTGTGTATCCTCTGACAAAACTACCGCTTTCTCTTTAGGCCGACCAATATGTTTACTTGCTGCTCAGTATAAAATGGTTCTCAGATTTAAGTCTTTTAAAAAATGTACTGGAAAGACTTAAAGCCAATATTATTTTTATTAGTACTTAATATCTCTTGCATAAATTATGGTGGATGATGTAAATAGTGAGGACTGGACATTTATGCTGTTGTTATTCAAACTTAAGAAGAGCTGTCCTGTTTGACATTTTTTTTTTTCTCTTGGTTTTGGTGAGAGTGATGGTAAATATGCCCTTATTTAAAGAGACAGCAATGATGGTGATAGCAGTAGTGTCTTTTGTTGCTGTAATGACCTGCAGTTATAAACTCTAGTAAGATCTCTAAGAAGAGACAGCATATTAAATAAAATAGTGTAGTTAGGTAGGAAAATAAAACTAAGTTGTCAGGAACACAAGTGACTTTTAAAAATGGCAGCTGAAAGACTTCTTGTTAACCTGATGATTTATGAAAGTTGTCTAACATGGAAATTAATGGTATCTCTGTAGCTACAGCATACTGTTGAGATCTTTTCATAGCTATCAAGCTCCTAACAAGAAGACTGTACAATGTTTCCATTTTCACAACTGTCTAGAAAACATGGAAGTAGAAGGAGGAAGTGACATCTAATTTATTCAGCTGTTAAAAAAAATTGCTAATTAGATATGCCAGTAAAGTAGAAAGATATTTCTGACCACAAAGGGAACAAAGTTGACTAATTTTTTGTTTTGTTTAGTTCTGTGGCTGGTGGCATCTTTTCTGTTTTCTAGCATAAGTGCTGAACCTCATATAGAAACCTGTGTCTTTCTTTAATTATCTTTTCGGCTGTGTTTCAGCTACTTTACAATCCTCCAGAAGTTCACAGATTCCAACTTGAAAAGCAGTGCTCTAGAGCAGAAGAAACTATAGACATGGTTTTTAGGGAAAGGCTGATTTGATGAAATGATAAAGCCATAGCAGCGGAACCCAGTCAAATTAGGTTTCCACAAAAATAAAAGCTTGAGAATTTAAATGAAGTGGTATAAGAGAAGTCAAGAGGAAAAGGTACTAGTACTCATCTTTTCCCATGGAGAGAACCTGATTTGCTGTGGAAGAGAAGGTTTCTGCTGATTGCAAAGCTACTCATATTCCAATTGTAGGTTTATTTTTGCTGAGGTAGGAAGAGCTAATTCTGCTTTCAGAGCTTGGATTACCAAAGCAGGTCTGGAGCTGATTGAAACAATAGGCTTGCAATTTGAGGGTGCTGTTTTTAAAAGTTAAAGCATAGTTTACTACTCTTGAGAACAGGGAAGTTTGAGCAAGAGGTTAATCTGAACAAGTTCCGTTAGTTTAATATTTTTTTAATTGGATTCATTAACAAAAAAATAATTCTATTAATTGGTAAAATATTTATTATTTTATTGAATAAAACTGTTCTCACATTTAAGTCAGACCAATATTAAATCATTTTTAATTTAGTGTTTTCATCGGGAGTAATTTGATTGAAAGTTTTAATATGGCTCACAGTTTAAATTCATTCAAATGCGTTTTTTAATAACGTTAAGATTGTGACAATTTATCCTTAGCAAAGTCATATCATAGACTACTTTTCTTTTGGTTACTAAAGTTACAATAAAAGCCTAAATGAATTTTAGAAATATCAATAACTATAATTGCCAACAAAACACTACATCTCTTAAAAATTTCATAGCTGCAGTTATTGTAGCTGTTATGCTGCAGCTGTCCACATTGACTGTTTTATGCTGACACCCCCCAGGTAATCTTCATTATGGAAATGCCATGAGAAAATAAAATGTAGTGAATTAAGAAACATATTAAGAATGCTATAGAAATGCTGTCATTTGCTTACATTTATGTCTTGTTTCATGTCAGTTTTACTTTTCAATGCAAATGAATGGGCGAGATTATAGTATATTTTACCCGAGAGAGGGTAGGAGAAAATCCACTAGGATTACTTTAGTCTTCTGAACATTTAGTCTTGTGCTGGGCACTGAATAAAGTCCTATACTTTTAAAGACTGGAAATGAGTTTTCTTAACATTAAAACTTTTCAGGGATGGGACTTGAAGAGATTGGTCTGTGTCAAGGGGAAAATACTGTGATGTTGTTAGCGTGTGATAATTAGCTAACTGTGGGACTGCTAAGAATCTCTAGAACAAGAGACTGTTTTTGAAATGGGAGCTGGTGTTTCTGCAGTAAACAGGGCACACAAGTGGGATCACTAAGTTCTTTCATTCCAAAGGTTACTCTGCGACAGTAAATCCACTCAAAGCAAGATATGATTAAGAGGCAATAAAAAGAAAGTTAGCTGTACACAATTCAGTTCATACTCTTAGGTAAACTTATTTACTTTATCTCTTGATTTGTAAATTTAAATATTTATAAGTAGGAGACCCTCAAACATTTAAATTTAGGATTAAGACAAAGGTGGTAGATCCTCATTCCCAACTCTCTTGATATTGGCTGTTACCAGGAGACTCCAGAGGCCTGGATAAGCAGTCCCTAGGTTGGAGCCTGAGGTCCTAGAGATCTGATATTCAGCAGCAGGCAGATGTTGGTTGGGCATAGTGTGAGGGTGACTGTTTCAGTTTAGAAGGGCTCAGAGTTTGGGCTGATAGAATGTGCGCATCTTACCCTTGTCTGGTGGAGTTGTCTGGTCAGACAACCATTTATTTGAAGATTGTTAAATGAGAGGAACTGCACCTGTTTTTGTTAGTCTGGTTTTGCTGTTTGGCAGCTTCTATCTAGAATGAAAAGATACAGGTAATTTATGCAGTTTAAATGCATAGGAAATAAACCTTTGCCAGTTCTGCAACAAGACAATGGCATGGTGTTCTGAGCTTACTCTTTTTGAAGACTTTGCAGATGAGGATGCTGTAGGTTGTCAAAATTTCTTTTTTTCTTAGCAAAATATTTAGCAAGATACTTAGCAAAAATTTACTTTTATTAAAAATATAACTGAATAATTTTTTGCTGCTTATAATAAACCCAGTTAAAGCGTTATAAGTATCACACTACATACACATGCAGCAGTTATTTGGATACCTCTTTGTTCAGTTGCTGTCAAATACTTGCACATAAGGCTCAAAAAGGCCTTTCAAGTGACATCCAAAAGACTGAATTGCTAGAAATTGTGGCTGCACTGTGACTACAGTACATAGAGCAATTAATACAAAGAATCAAACCAAAAACTAAGATTGCCCGAAAATTAGTTTTATTTTCTTTTGATTGGCTTGGTTTTTTGTGTGTTAGCTGTCTTTCAAATATCTGAGTCACTGAATCTTTCGGTGTTTCAGAGTTATAAATTAAAGATCAAATATTACCTTTCCTGGAAGACAATTTCTTAGAGCATCTAACTGCTCTTTAAAATGACAAAGCCAAGCCTCAAATGAAGATATATTTTGGCTCACTTACTGAATACACCTTTCATTCTAAGCTCAAGTGTGTAATTGTCTACATCAGTCTCAATTTACTTGCAGATACTTGTGCTGCTAACTGCATGTATTTCATCTGTTTGGATGTACCAATTAAATTCACCCATATAGACCATAAAAAGTGAGATCAGAAAAGTAATGCTGAATGCCTCAATTTAGCAAATTAGAATAATCTGTAAGGGATTCTTAGCTGTCTAAAATAGAAAACATATTGTGCTTCAAAAATGCAAACTATATTAAACGCTCAGCTTGGTTCCTGACTATTTAAAAAAAAAATCAAATTGTGCTCATTACCATGTTTTAGATGTAGAATTTCTTTCTTGGGTATTGCAATAAGTGGGAAATGAGATTAGTATATGAACTCAATCCTACATTAAGAAAGATTTAATTGTGTGATATATGACTTTCATACTGTACTTGCAGGATAAAATCATACCCATGTTAGAGACCAAGGGCAATGTAAAAGTATATTTCGCAAATCATATTTCTATTTTCAGGAAACTTTAATACAGAAAAACCTGTATTTCTTCTTTGTTTTGGCATGCTAATAAGATTTAACTGAGATTAGTAAAGAATCTTCTTCTTAGGTCTGTATATTATTCTGTAATCAAGTACAATATGTGCTACTGGTATTGCTCTTTCCAATGGAGGACCACACTGGCCAACTTTCTGATCTGCTCTAGGAAATGGTGTTTTATCTTCCCATTTCCTCAACCATTAGGAATAGTTACACTTTTAAAAAGGAGACCATTAAGTTTTGCTGTAGAGTATACCTGACTACAGTGGTTTACATTTAAGTTCACAGCTTATCAAAAACTGAGTAACTTCTTCCAATTTTGCAATTGTTTTATTGAGACATTGACAACAAAATGCTTATCATTCCTTTGAGATATTTTTTCGCTTTGGTAGACATGCAGCGCCAGAACCTTCAGTTCTGTAGTTCTTCTAGTTACACACTTCGGTGCAGTGAGTATCAAGGAAACATTTCTTTAGGAGAGTTAGGAGCATAACTCAAATTCTGAATGTACTGATTTTTGTAGGCCTCTGATAATGTAAGAGATGTATCAGCTAGATTAAAGTGAAGTAACTAAATTCTTGCCAATGATAATTGACAGCCAAACCCAGGAGAGCTATCAGCTTTTGTTAATCGTGCTAAGGAAAGTTTCTTCTTCATTGTTTCAAAATCACTTTTTCTAGTGTACACTAGAGGGCAATCTGTTTCTTCCCAGGGGAGACTGAAGTTTCAATGTTGACTAGTGGTGATTTGCACTGGAATATAAAATTAGAGGCTGACTCTTGCACCAATTACTGCCCACTTTGTCACTTGTATTTATTTAATTTAGTTTTAGTATGGATTCTTTACCTAGTTGTCACTTCAGAAGATTTGTAATTTGCAATTGTTTGACTGTAACGTGATAACCAGATATTTCCTTTCTTGTTTTCAGTCTTTAACCCAGTCAGATAAAATAATTGACAAATTCAGTCGTTTCTCTCTTTTAAGCAATCACTGTCAGCATTTGTCACTTTGAGTCTTTGATCTTTTCCTGGAATTCAGAATAACTGACCACCTGGGCCTGGTGTCACAACTCTGTAGTATAGGACAAAAACAAATGTATTTTCACATTATGCCTGTATTGTACCTGCCTTTTGGGATGTTTTAACCTTTTGAACACAAATGTTATTTTTCTAAATCAAACACTTAACAGCAGATTGTTAGCCGAAGGTTGATGTTTCCATTCCTGTGTTAGTATAGTAAAGTAAAAGTCTGTGAAGAGACATTTTATGTATTTTTGACTTTTTATATATTTTTAATATATAAATGTGATATTTTATAACTTTTATATATAAACATGATGCAAATGTGATGTTTTATATATTTTATAGTAAACTCTTTTATTTTTTAACTAGAAAATTGACTTTGCATAATGAAATTGCGACAGTGTGAATGTTCACGTATAAATACTAGCAACCCATAAACTTTAATCAGAAAAATGCAGGCTGTATTTGTTTTGCCTGTTTTTTTTTTTTTTTTTTCCTGAATATGCACTCATTTCTCTTCGTTCAAATTTTTGCTAATTTCAGCAAGAGAGCCCAAATATTTTTCAAGTAACGCAGGCTCTCAAACTCTCCCCTATAGTGTGTTCCTGGTTAATTTTTCAGTGCAAGCAAGTTTGACAGTTATTCCAAGTTGCGCCTATTTGGAGACAGTAGTGCTTATTTTCGTTAAATATACCAGGACCAAAATAATTCATTTGTGTCTGGGTTCATGAAAGCAGACTTGCAAATGTTTTCTCTAAAGATAAATAAGGGACTGATCTAGAAAACTGCAATAATTAACTTTAAGAAGTTGGTTGCGTGTCCTGTGTTGTGTTATTTTCTTTCCTCTTATTCCTAACCCGAGTTTTTAATAAAAAAAAAAAAAAGAAAGAAAATCACAGAGACACAGAAGTCTTTGAATGAAGTTCCTGTGAGTTTGCCAAAATGGTCAGGAAAGGAACAGAAACCCCCTCTACTGGGGAAAACACAGCTTTAGCTGAAGTTATATTTAGAGTTTTCAGATCCTTGAGATTGGTGACTTTGAATAACCTAAGAGTAGGAGAGCAGTGTCTCTCACTAAGTCCTCCATCCAGCCACTGCACAGTTGTTTTAATGTGTATTCTCCATCTGTTTCCTCAGTGCAGATTTGAATGATTAAACAACGAAGTTTTGCAGTATCTCACCTGAAAGGTTTTGTTTGGTTGGCTTCTATAACTTGTTACACTTGTTTTTTTTTTTTTTTTTTTCATCCCATCACAACTAGTTATGGATTTTCCACAAAAAAAAATGAATGCTTTTGTACTACCAGGTCTCCTCCCAGGACTATCAAGAAGCTCAGATATTTAAGATGTCCATTTTTTTTTATAATGTTGTTAATCTTTGATTCCATTGTATTGCTATTTCTGTCTGTAGAAAATTGTAACTAGCTATAAAACTTGGAAGCCTTATAACCTTATAGTCAAGAGTGCATGCTCTTTTTAGCATGTCAATCTTTTGAGCAGGTAATTGCATAATTATAATTCTCCTCAGCATGCTGCTATTTAATTATGCAAAATTCTACTATTTACTATTTTGATATTTGCTATTTAAATTAAACAGTAATCTTAATTTGCTGTTTAAATTAAACAGTAATCTTAATACAGAATAAATTTATTTTTTATTTTCTGTTTGGTATGAGATTGAGTGTAGTTCTCATGTAGTATCTTTTATTTACATAATTAAATATTTGCTTCCTGTGTCAATCTAGGAGGTGGCAAAAAGAACGTCTGAAGGACAAGGAACATCATATGACTGATGAACTTTCTGATGAAAGCGATACTGAATTTGAAGAGGGTTTCAAAGTACCAGGATTTCTCTTCAAAAAACTTTTTAAGTATGTATTTTACACCTTATTTTAATGTTATGCAGACCCTTCTATATGCTATTAGTATTAAACAATAGAGTAACAGTAGTGAGGATTTTTTACTTTACATACCTCATTCAGTAGCACTTTACACTTTACAGCAACTTTCATCACTTTACAACAACTTTCAGAGAACAATCATTTAGGTTTCAGTAGGTTTATTTCTGTAAAAAAAACTGTAGGAGCAAACCTCTAAAACTAATTTATTGCAAATACAAAAAGAACGTAATGAAATTAAATGTTAAATGTAGTTATATAAAAATACAGCTAAGAACCAGCTTCTGAAAATATTGTAAAATACATATTGGTAAACTAAGGATTGAGAAACTTTTTATCTGATTCTATACATGCTTTCTTTTGTTGGTAAGTTTTAATTTAGGTATGGAGAGGAAAGAGAATAACTTTAAATTGAAGATAAGCTGACAAGTTGTGATAAAGTAAGCAATGTAGGTGTTTTTATGATGCGATAGAGTGAAATTTTCTACCAGCAAAAAAAAATTGGACGTTTTTCTGAAAAGTCACTTTATAAGTCAAATGATAAAATAGGTTTTCTTTAAAATTGCAGTGGGCAAAAATTTCAAAAAGAGAGTACGTTATTATTTCTTGTATTGGATCGACAATATCTATGCAATTCTTTGGTTATTTGAATAAGACTGATGTCTGTTTCTTGAGTTTATCTTTTTGTTTTTTGATACAGTTGTGCGCGGGGATGCTTTCAAGCATCTCAGTTAAGCGATTTACAAAAGGCTTCAAACAGATTAGCATCTGACAAGTTAACTTGCTACATAATCTCTAACTTGGATACATCATTTGCCTTTCATACAACCATCTTTTTTCAAAAAGCTAACAGTAAATCCTTACAATTAGTGTTGTAGGCAGCCATGGTTTCTAACAGGCATGCATGGTGGTATCCCTTTCAACAGAGCCATTTAGTCTTAACCTCAAAGAAATTATTACTGTTGTCCTGTAATTCTTAAGAAGCAAAGCACTGGCTCTGAAAAGGAATTGAATTGATGACTGCGATTCCAGGACCCTGCACAGCCAGTGTGTGGTCTACAGTTGTTTATGCAAAGGTCCTGCAGAAGCAAGCATCCTGAGAACGGATGTGTGGTCTGAGTTATCTGAAGGGAATTGAAATGAGGCAGACAACTAAAAATTAATAAGAGGTATCAGCCTCACTAGTGAAGGGTATCCCTGCAAACAAGAGTTAGTTGACAAAACTTCCTAAGTGGTTAGAAAAATCAATGGAGTTGAATGATTTGTCTGACTTGTAAGTTAAATGCTGAAATCTCCAATGTAGGAAGATTCACAGTCAATAGACATTAAACTTGAAGTTTTGACCAAGTTCAGTACAGAAGATGGAAGTATATTGACCCAAGGAGGTGTGCATCACTATACTGTGATTTTTCTGCACTGTTGAATTGAATTCCAAAGAAGTTACTTTATACTTCTACAAGCAGCAGATTCTTGAGGTTTTTTATTTTTTTTTTCTGGTGCATCTGTTAAAGTGGATGAGCCATTTCTTCCTTGTATGTTTGTTCAAAAAAGTACTCAGCTGGGTGTACTATGCTAGTGCTACTGTGTAGCAGAACTAAACTTAGTGAGTAAGGCTGTGTTGCTAGCCTTTCCTTACACTACCTGCACCTAGCCTAAGAAAAGTTGTGCTTAAACAAGAAATCAGTTTTCTTCATTCCTTGCTCTCAGTATATGATTTCCCTGGTATAATTGAAATACAGTGTCATCGTACTGACAATATCACTAAACTCTGCTAGCTACAGCAGTGACTTTTAAGATATGAATCTAGCATAGTTACTCATGCAAAATGCAATCCAAACATAACTCTACTTTCATTTTGGGATGTGTTTATAACAAAAAAAAAAAAAAAAAAAAAAAAAAAAAAATAAATAAAAAAAAAAAAAAGAAAATGTACTTTTTGTGGGAACTTTTCCATCCTTCCAGTGCATAATAGAAAATATAGGTGAGCCCTGTCTACCCAGAGTTTGGAACTGTATTTGCAAGACATTCTCTAAAACAGTGTTTCTGGTTTTGTTTGATATGTTCTAGGATATTCATCTTTGGACTGACATACAGTAGTCCTGTATTAGGAGGATTTAAAAGTTGGAATCATCTATTTACCTTCATGAATGTGATTTAGTATTGCATCTAGAAAACAGGGAATAAAAATCTATGTAATTAATTAAAGTCCTATATTTAGATAGTCTTGAAATCTTGTGTAGAGTGTATTTTCTGCACAGGGAATGGAGAAATGCTGCAGATAGCTGCTTTATTTCCTTAATGACGAGTAATATTCAGAACTTTCTTTAAAAAATATTTTAAAAAAAAATTTATATAAAGTAACATAACTTGTTGCTCTCCTTCCATCTTAAAAAATAATTCTGAATTTTTTTAGTTACAGGTTTCAAAAATTTTCCTCATAAATTATCCTATGCTGATGTGCTTATTTAGACCTATTATGGTTAGTAGTAGTTACTAATAAGCTCTCTCTATTTTGTTTATCTAAATGCATTTGGTTAAAGTACACACTTTTTTTTCCTCTTTTTGGCATATCCTTGGAGCAGAATTTTTCACAGATTTTATCTTCTATTGTGCAAATTCCTGTGGGGAGAGAGAGAGAGAGAGATTTTATATAATTGCAACTAGCTATCAAACACTGTATATAATCATAAGAAATTATAAGAAATCACATGAAACAATATCATGCAATTTCGAGGGTTTTTTTAAGATTTGTGCTAAGTATTAGCCTGGGAGGAGGAGCTTGTGATTGGAATTAAGGTTTTTCTCCAATTCTTTAATGCTTACGTTGGAAAATGTAGCCTTCATAGAAATATAGTAACAGGAACATCTTAAAAATATTTTGTAGTTGTTCTTGGATTCTTTCATTTTTAAGATGAATTCCACCCTAATAAAAGGTGAGGATTTTTTGTTTGTTTTGTTTTAAGGGCTTCCTGGTGTAGTACATTTGAGGTACCAACATATTGTGTGGTAATGTCTAAACCATTAGATGTGTTCTTTGATCATTTTTTTTCAACTGCTCCATCATTTTTCTTCCATGTCAACATTCATCTAAATGCAGACAGCTCACATCATAAATTGTTTTTAATACTCCTTTGTAAATACTGGTGTCATTAGCTGTCAGTCTTCCTAAGTATATTTTATTCAAAGAATTGAACATAATTTTAAAGTGCATGCAAGAGAAAGCCCTAAAATGAACAGTCTCTGTTTCACAACTCCATTTCTCCAGTCCAGGACCCTGACAGCTCCTTTTTGGCTTGTCATCATAAATGATTGTTTTGATTGCTTGAAAACTATCACTTCTAGCTGGAATTAATTTTGCATCATTGCTTATTCTGTTCCCAGTCTTCCACTGGAAATTGTAACTACCCCGATATTTTCACACTGCAATGTTTTGTTTCAGCCCATTCACTAGAAGAGGCTTTTTTATTTTGCCTTTCAGAGCGCTTTGTCTTGTTGGCTTTTTTCCCGTTATTGAAGGAGATTAATGTTGTTTAATTTTTGTAAAACCAGAAGTGTGCTTTCACAGATGAGGTCTGTTTCACAGTGGAATGTGAAGTCCCTACCTCATAGAACTCTCAACTTTTCATTCAACTTTTTGCACTCCAAATAATACAATTTATTGGGCTCTTACATGACTTCTTTTCTTAAACCGTAATGCTTTGTTAGAGTAGCTTCTCAAGCTACTTCTAGCACTTAAAATGTCCATGAAATAAAATACTCTGTAATTACTGTGACTGTCAGTTTAATTAGAAATGTTTTAGCATGGCATAAAGAATGACTGTCACATGCAATGTCTAAATGCATCAAAAATGTATGACCTGGTAAATACAGCACTCATGTAAAACACACATCCAGCATGTTACTGTAACTAGTATAAGAACCTTACCAAATAATTAATTCATGAGTACTTTCTGTTATGATCTGTATTATCAAACATTTGCCATCTTCTTTCTCCTTGTTTTAGGTACCAGCAGACAGGTGTTAGGTGGCTCTGGGAATTGCACTGCCAGCAGGCAGGAGGAATTCTGGGAGATGAGATGGGATTGGGCAAGACCATCCAGATAATTGCCTTCTTGGCAGGTCTGAGCTACAGCAAGATCAGGACTCGCGGTTCAAATTACAGGCAAGTGCTTCTCTGCAGACTGTCAGTCTGTGGAGCTCAATTAATATTTCATCAGATGTATTGCTGGTGGAGGAGGGCCCTGTGAATTATTAATGACATTTCAATTACAATATTCCTTTAATTCTTTTAGTGGGGGACATCAAAGGAAAAATTTTACGAGACAATGGAGCTGTAGGGCAGGAAAAATTAAACATGTAACACTTTTAATGAATTCCAGGCATTGATGCTTCATTTTGCAGATGAGCCACACTAGATATTTTGGGTCAATACAGTGTCTAAGGTTAGCTTCCACAAATGGATTGTTTACAAACTCAATTACATTAATATCAATAGTTTACACAATATGGAATTTTAAATTAGATATAATACCTTTAGTTCCATTTATTAAATTTTATATTAAAATATTTGTTCTGGCAAGATACCAGGTGAAAGCTTTACAGGAAGTAACAGGCTGATTTGCTATGAAAGTTAGAGTTTCTGATCATTGGGGAATCATCTATGCCAAAAAAAATAGTAATAATAGGAACAACAGTAACTCATACAGGGGAATTCCTGTCTGCTTTTTTTTTTTTTGCCTGCTTTTGAAAACTATTCGACTAACTCACCATTCTTTCAAAGATCTTTCATATTATGTATTGAACAATATATAAGAATTCCTTCTTCACAACTGAAATTATAGGAAAAGATGCTTGTTGGATTTACAGATGCATGCATGCTAGTTCTATTGGCTTGATTTCCTGATTTAATTTACTAAATGCAACTTAGGATATACAGTAGTAGTATACTGGAAATAAATTTCACCTTGCTTTATGTAGAAGTGTATTTAAATAATGCTTATCATGAACATGAAATGTCGAATAATCATTTAAATAGAAAATATTGGTGTCTTTCAGAATCATTTTATTCTCCAGCTGCTTTTCATTTTTTTGATACATACAGTTAGCTAGTAGCTCTACTGGGATAGTAACTTCTGGAAGAAAGTTTTTTGTGCATGAAAATTCTTGTTTTACTTGTGTTTCGTAAGACAGAAGGTCTAAGTTACTTGCTCCTTGCATAGTTTTTCTGCATCTGCAGTCTGAATTAGGAAGGTGTTGGTACTCACTGACTTCTGTATGAAGGCCCTGTAATCTTATAGGCAGAAGGACAGCTCTCTGGTCAGTCTGGTGAGAGGTAGGAATTGTTGAATGGACAGAGTTGTGTGTCAAAATGCCTAAATGCTTCCAGCTCAGCTCACACCTTATCACCTTTGCTTGCAGTACAGCTAGTGTATTGCTGCACTACATGATGCTGCAGTCTTTCCCATTGTCTCTTGCAGCTTCAGTTCTCCATCTGTAGGGTGGAGATATACTATTGTGATTATTCTGCAGGATTATTAATGTTACCATATTTTTGGAGGCTCTTAGGTATTAATACAATAAAGTCTGTAAATTTTTGTAAACATTAAAAAATGCGACTTTATCAGTGACAGTCTCTGCAAAGTATTCTTTGCTTCTAAGTAAGAGAAAACTCTTATATATAAACTACTTTTGATTCCTGGATTTTTCTGTTTTTGAAGCATCTTGAAATAAGTATTTCAAATACTTCCTGAAAACTTGAAATCCATTTCAAGTTTTCAAAGGCTTGAAGACTATTTGAAGTATGGCACAATTTTGTCACTCAGCATACTAATATATTTCTTCACTTTAAAATAATAGTCACATAGGCAGGAAAAGACGATGTCATATGAGGTATCAGTAGAAATTTTGCACGTGTGGTGGTCATAGGATATAAGAGAAAACAGACTTACATGGAAAAGAAAGGTCATTTGTTAGAAAAGTTGAGATAGCTGGAGGGTAGAAAGGTCTGTAGCTGACAAGTTGAGGTAGTTGGAAGAAGCAAATGAGATTTCAGATCAATGGTCATTTCATCAGGAAAGACAAGTAGCAGATCTGTCATCAGCTTTAATTAGACTATGTACATTTTATATATAATACTTTTTTGTTGATGAAAGAGATAAGTAACATCCAGGCTGTCATTCTGCAGATGTTTAATAAGTCCATTTGCAATACTATATCCATATATTTTCTAGGAATAGAAGTAATAAAGTTTTTGTTAATGATTTTGTTTCTCCTAAAAAAAATAGCAGTCACCCAGATCTGATTTGTATTTGTATTATGACAGGAGGAATTTCCATTTTGCTATATTGCTTGGAATTTTACTATTTATGTGCTTATATTGACAGATGCATACATTAATTCTTCAATCAGTAGGCTCTTAGAGCTTGCTCCTTTCATCATGCTTTGAAAACATAGACTTCCAGAAGAAGAAAATGCCAATCGATTTCCATAGCTCTCATATTCAACTTGAACTATTGTGACAGGTTATTTTAATAGGCCACTTAATACAGAATATTTATTTGACATTGAAGTTCTTTTCTTGAATATTTTATTTTAGATACCAGGGGTTGGGTCCAACAGTGATTGTTTGTCCAGCTACTGTGATGCATCAGTGGGTAAAAGAATTTCATACTTGGTGGCCTCCATTTAGAGTTGCCGTTCTCCATGAAACTGGTTCTTACACCAACAAAAAGGTAATGACTGACATTCCGAAAGCTTTTTCTCTTCTGTGTGTTAGCTAAAAGAAATATTCCTGGTTCCTGAAGATTTCTGTGCAAGTTTGTGCTCTTCCTGTTTTTTTTTTTAAGGATGAAACATTCATTGCATATATATGTGTGTGTGTGTATTTTGTATTTTTTTTTTCGCTTTTTGAAAATGCAAAAGGGTTGCACCTCCACTGTGTTGTAGAATAGAATTACCTGAACAAATCAGATATATTAGTAGATTTATCATTGAGAGCTGTCATAACTAGTCTGCGCACCTGTCTAGTGTGTATAAGTCATATGGTGCCTCTGTGGTATTAGATCCACCTTAATTTATCATGGAAATACAAAATGTACAATGATTTTAAATGGTTTTAATGTTAACACATTGTTTTCCTTGAAAGGTTTCATGTATTAGTGCCTAGTAACAAACATAATATGATACATAATGTATTTTTATTTTGGTAGCTAGCTTTCTTGAATGTTTTCAGTAAAATTATTTGTGCTGAAAGTAGACATGTCTTAAGTTTGATCACTCAGTTTCTCAGAGAAAAACTTTCAAAAAAAAAAGCTCTGTAATATTTTTTTTCTCTCTCTCTCGTTTTCCACAAAGCCACCCTTGTATGTAGCATGTGTTTTCTTCTAGTCACCTTTACAGTGCAGTGAAACTTAAGCACACATACGTGTGCCTTATGCAAAAAGAAGATGTTTTCAATTTATAGTTTAGATATTTTAAAAAGCAAGAAAGTTGCTGAAAGTATCCTCCCTTCTCTGGATTTAATATTCAGTCTTCTATATTTTTGATAATTTGCAGAGCTTCTCTGTAATTTTCCATGAAGAGTCTCTTCAGTAAGTGCCTTGCTGTCATTCAAGTGCACAATGCATCTCTTTCCACTGCCTACTTTACGATTACAAAGCAGTCTGCATTATTATCAGCAGTTTTTGTTGCCTCTGATCAAACTAAGAACTTATTGCCATACTTGCTTGGTGAATTTTTTTTCCTTGCATCTTTATGCATCAGAATATACAAATTTATTTAATATGCATAGGCATGCTATGTTCTTACCAATTGGTCAGTCTGTTGGTTGATATGACCTAGTCTTACTTTCTTTAAAGATAGAGTTATTTTGTTTCTACTTTTGTCTGTTCTGTGTTTAGAGTGTGTGCTTTTTTTCTTCATTTTACTTTTTTTTTTTTCAAGAGGTGTATTTGCTGCCTTTTTATGTGTTTAATGTGTCTTACCCTGTATGTTTTAATATCTTTCCTTAAACTGAGGAACCTGACTTCTGTGAAGCTTCGATCCTTAGAAGCTTGAAGGAGAGTAGCAAGGAAATCACAGATTTCCACCCCCCCCACACACACCCAGCCGTTAGCCTGGTATTTCAGATACTTAAATGAATTTGTAGGATTCAGCTAACCGTTTCTAAAATTTCTCTTTTAAATATTTATGGAGTTTCTTGTAATAATGTTAAAATTGTACTTGATTGTATGCCTAATTGTACTAGATTAAACATATTGTGAGATAATCGATACAGTTATAGTACTTTGCAAAAAAAAAAAAAGAATAAAAAACTCTAATGTGCTAATAGTTTCCTGTTGTTCAGTTAACTTGGTACGTCTTCAAGTCCTAATAGTCTGTTGACCACAATAACATGTTTGCATGTCTTCCTAAATTAAATCATGTATGCTTATTTTGGGATATTTGTTAATTAATGAGTTTGTCAGATGGGTTCAAATCTTTCCATCTGCTGGAATAGAGGAATAGTCAAGTTTTCATGTGCGTGTTGTCATCCCTAAATTCCATTTTCAACAGCCTAAAGAATTTCAATACCAGCTAGTGACTTTAAATAAGTTCAGTTCTCACATTTTGCACTTATCCTTCATCTTTTGATAGCTGAAAGAGGTTGCTTTAAACAAAAGTGTTGATTTGATCTTTGACTCATGTATTTTTCCAAGTTACTTCCTAATCCAAAAGAACAAGCTTTTGCCTAAAGCAAATTTTAAAAATACTTCCTCATTTTAAATGTCCTTATACTTGAAAAAAAGGGAATTTGCTACTAATTTACTAGTATAAATACCACTTGAATACAGAAGTTGTCAGATGAAATTTTATTCTTACTTAGAACTACTTTTCAGCATCCCTTGCTTTTATGAATATGCTACTGCTGATGTAATCTTGTTTATGGTTCCATCTTCTCATTACCAATGACATCAGAGGATTTTGCTTTGCATCTCTTTAGATTGAATAATATTCATCCAGAGACCACACTGGCTTTATATTCTGACTAACAATATATTTAAGAAATAAATAAAGAAATTGTCATTAGATTGCCTAAGAACATGTATTTGTTTGGCCTGTTATTCTGTTAGTGTACTAGGGTTTGTTAACAAGTAATTGATTTGTGCTTGACAGCTAACTTGAAGACAGATAGAATCTGGAAACTTAATGTTGTCCTCTGATTTGGAGTTAGAAAGATTCTGTCAGTCTTTAGCAGAAATTCTACTGGTCTGGAGCAGTAGAGGAATGTAATTGTCCCTTAAATTAACTAGGTATTGTAAGGTGAAGATCTTAATTTTTGGAAAGTTTTTTCCTGTTTTTGCTGGACAGCAGAAAGTTCATGGTTAAAATGCAGCAGGGCAACTTGATCTATGGGGACTTACGAATGACAGAGACAAGTGTTTTCTAAGAAACAAAGAAAAATTAATCTTAAAACTAGAAAGCGATTTATGGAGGGGGAAAAAAAAGTGATAGGTGTCCTACTGGAAAAACATTATTCCACTTCATTTTCAGGAATCCTGAAATATTCGCAAATACGAAATGTTTCAATATCAGCACAGTGGCAAATTTTTTTTCTTTATGGGCAGGTATTTCTGTTTTAGAAGTTGCACCTTCTAAGGTGCCCAAGTGTCACTGATTAAACTGACATGATTAATCCTACCTTTCATTTCTTTGGACTTGTCCATAAATCTATTTCTTCACAGAGTAGGAAAAAATATCTCTTCCAAGCTAATTGTTTTCTCATAAATTAATCCTGGCAAAGCCTTAATGTTTCGTTTTGGTTAGTGACACAGCCTCTTGCTCAGAAAATAGTAGTTCTAAATTTATTACCATATTTTAAAAGATTTAAAGTATTCCAATGACTGCAACCAAAGCTAAGTAACCTACAACAGTAAAATGATGGTTAATAAATGTTGCAGAATGAGTTTTTTAAATGGTGCTCTATTTCTTCATTGTCAGCACAAATCCTTGTTTATTAAAGATTTAGCTTGAAGGAAGTTTTAATTAATTACAGGTTCAGTAAATCCTGACTGGGATTCTTCTGTGGTCTGTTTACAGTGAATGGCCTTCATGTGCCTGTGTTTCACTCCTGTTCTCTCTGCTACCTGACAATGTGATTTATGACTGTTGTTTTCTGCTAGTCCACTGTTTGCCCTCTAGGAGGGATTGGTCTCTTGAGTGCCTGTAATAACAGCAGCACTTTCACAAAACATCTTTTAATGACAACAGTGTAGCTTTCTGTAAGTCAGTCTAATTGCAGACATACCCTATTAATTGCAAAAACTAGGAGAGGTTACATATTTCACAAGCTTTTAATTTGAAATCGCCCGAGATGATTTGTCTTAAGTGTTTGGGTGGCCATGTCTACAATATTCTATGATAGGTCATTGCTGAGACTTGAGGACACAGTTGCAGACTGTGGGGATTACACAAGATAAAATTAAGCTTTGGAAGTTGGTACCTATCTAGGAATCTCACTGTCCATAATACAGATGATTCTAAAAATTGTCTATACTTTTGAGAAAATAAAGATGCCAACTTTAAATTATGTGCTATGGTTTTACCAGGAAATGATGAGTAGAAATTCTAGAGCAGTTAAGTGCAAAAGAATATTCAGTATCCTTATTAGAGAATCATAGCAAGAAATATGACAAAAAGGAAATTGATGTGATTTCACCCCCCCTTCCATTTTAACACACTTCCTAATAATGTGTTCTTGTTTTAGTCTGTGCAAATCTTTTTAAAATGTGATTGTTGTTTTCTCCTTTTGTCTCCTATACGTATATATACACACATATATATACACACATATATAAAAAGCTTGCATAATTCAAAGATGCCTTGCAGCTAATTATCTTTTCTATTTCTGTTTTTGCCCCTGCATGCTAATAGGGCACCCACTAAGGCAATTGTAAAACTGCCATTCATTTTGCCACTGCAGTAGTAGGTCCTATGTGAGAAAATAATATACATAGCTCTTAGAAAATTGCACTCTTAGAAAGTTATGTACTCTTACACAGAGTAAGAGTACATTCTAACATTCTTAGAAAAATCTGTGTAAACATAACAGAGTAAAGGTGGTCTGTTAGGCTGCTGCCTTGAGGGGACGGGGAAATGGAATTTGTTTTTGTTTTCCCTTTCCTTTGTGGGCTTCTGCCAAGTTTTTTTTTTTTTTTTTTTTTTTTTTCCCTAATGAACAAAGATATTTTATTTGGTTTCCATAAAGTCATTTCTTCAAGTCTATGGGGAGGCAAAACGTAAGAAAGATGAGATCCTGGAATACTATAGAAATACTTAAGGAACATACTTAAGGACAGACTGTCCTTGCCCTGGATCATTTACAACCTAAAAACTACTGAAAATGAGGGAAAAAGTAAGCCTTACAAGAGAAGCAAACTATTTGGTTATTAATAATAAATATGTTAACCTTATCATTAAGAAAGGTAGGATGGAATTTATGATTAGCTAAACAGATTTTTGTATTTTTCTTTTATTCTGATTTATTTGTTTATTTTCTTCTTCCATTACCTTGTCTTAACAGTCTGCAGATCTGAGTTTGAAAGAAGTGTAGTGAGAACTTGGAGTAATCAGTAACCTCAGTCAGGTTTCATGTTTGTATGTTCCAGACCTGGCCTTCTGGAAAACTTACATTTCTCCCCAGTCTTTAGTTCAAATTCTGATCTGTTACACCTCAATATATAGTACTTCATTCTACAGGTGATTTAAAAATCAGATACTCTTAAGTCTAGACAAGACTTATTCTTGGCAAAGTAAATTTTTTGAAAAATTTTGGTACATATCTTCAGCAGCAAACCTATAGTTCATAAAGACAGATTTTTTTTTTTTCTCTGTTACTGACAATATGCACCTTTTGGTTTTAGGTTAAACTGATTCGTGAAATTGCTTCATGCCAGGGAATTTTAATTACATCCTATTCATACATTCGACTGATGCAGGATAACATCCACAGCTATGACTGGCATTATGTGATTTTGGATGAAGGTCACAAAATCAGAAATCCAAATGCTGCAGTCACCCTTGCGTGCAAGCAGGTACTTTATCATAAAGCAAGTGGAAAGTTTTCAGTGCTTGGAGGATTGGGGTGGAGTTCAAGACCTAATAGGTTTGTATTGTTTTTATCATAAAAATACCAGTTTGAGTCCTATTAAAGAGCAAAAGCATAGAAAACAGCTCAGAGATGTTGTACTGTGTAGTAATTTGGTGTTAGGGAAAAATGCAAAATGGCTTTTAGTGTTCATGTTCTGCAAAATAAGTACAGTTTCTGCTGATAGCTTATGGACAATATCCTTCAAAAAGCACTTGTTTATTTCAGAAATCTTAGACTATATTTAAAAAACAATAATAATAATTTGTGGTGAAATTGAATATCTTGTTTTATTATCATTATTTATTCATAGTTCCGCACACCCCATAGAATCATCTTGTCTGGATCCCCAATGCAAAATAATCTAAAGGAGCTCTGGTCCCTCTTTGACTTTGTATTCCCAGGCAAACTGGGAACACTGCCTGTGTTCATGGAGCAATTTTCTGTTCCGATAACCATGGGAGGATATTCCAATGCCTCTCCTGTACAGGTAAATGCAACCAAAATATCTCAAGTACTTGATAATACTTTGATTGAAAGAAACTGTTTGCTGTGTTGCTTCAAAAGTGACTTTTATAGATACCACATACTGTACATTCTAGATACTGGTCCAGTAAATAATTGCGTGTATTTACTTCTACATATGCTAAAAGGAATGTTCAACTAAATTAGGCCATTTCTTCTGTACAGGCTTAGCGTATACATAGATAAGCATATATAAGTGTTGCCTCTCAAGAAAGTTGTATTAAAACTATTTGATTGGAAAAGGATTATTTTTTTAGAATATTTTTTAATAAGTATATGTGCTTATAATTTTTGTTGGCAATATTTATGGCTCCTTAAATATCTCTCATGTTAGCTTATAGAGAAAATGTCTGTATAGTACTAGCCTGTATAGATTAAAAGTTCTATATATATGCTAATAAAGTTATTGGATTTTAACATTCTTTTTAATCTTTTATGCACTTAAATTTCTAAAGTTTTATTTTCTCTTTGAGTTTAAGTGCTTTCACTGTCATCAAAGGGTTAGTAATTTACTTAATTGTATAGCCAATTTGGGTTTTATGTATCAATAATTTATTGTATTCTTTGTTTTGTGTTAAGAGAAATGAAGGTATTTTTAGCCATTATGTACAGTTAATACCCATCTCACACGTCCATTACCCATTATGGAGCCATATGCTCCATTTAAGACCAGAGTGACCTTCTGTTTCTGAGATCATGGGGATTTTCTTGTACCAATTCTCCCCTCACAACAATCTCAAGTGGGCACTAATCCTCACTTATTGTCTAGTAACCACCATTACTCTAAATTTCCTTTTGATCTTCAGTATATGTATTCTTTCCATGTGAATCTTGGTTTGTACTCATAGATTGATTTCTAAAAGGGCAAATCATGTCTTAATAACTGAGCAATCTCTTCTCTCTCAATAAATTCTGCTAAATTAGGAGAGATAAATTAGTAATATATAAGAAAGACTATTCAATAATATTATTCAGTACAAAGAAATTGCAATAAATCTCATGGTAGCAAGTATTAACTGTGTACCAGCACAAATCATAAATGTTTATATTATCTCATGTAGGATCTTCTTATTACTAATTAGTGGATTTTGCCAGTTGGTAAAACTAGTATCAAGAATCAAAAAACAATTTTGTGCCTTTTCTTCACTCTTAGGTAAAAACTGCATACAAGTGTGCATGCGTGTTACGAGACACCATAAACCCCTACTTGCTGCGAAGAATGAAGGCTGATGTAAAAATGAGTCTTTCCCTTCCAGATAAAAATGAGCAGGTTTGCTTATCTTTAGTATTAGATTTGAGCCCTTTTTTCCTCCCCAAATCTCTTCATCTTTCACAGACGTTAGCAGGCTATTAGCAGATCAAATGCTGTTTAGCATAAGATAAGATGGGGAACTTTTAAGTTGCTTACTCTTTTCACCTGTTTTCTCAATGTGCAATGTCTTTAGTCCTGTAGGATGTATACAAATGTGCTTCCATCTATAAACAAAGAGTATAATAAAATGCAGTTGGAGCTATTTTATGCTTTTGAGTGTACTCATTAGTGCAACCCTCACAGGCCGTAGAGGCATAGAAGTGAACTGTCTGTGAGGTGTTTCCTGTGGTGCTTCTCTTGTTGGACACTTCCAAGTTGTTTACTAGTAAAAGGTTAAGTTAGCAAATAATAGAAAAACACCCGATGGCAGTAGTTCATATTGAAAGCTAGCTGAGCCCACGTATTCTGATAAGTTACCAAAATCTTATTTTTTTTATATGAAGTTTAATATTTTTTTCCACAAAAAGCTTAGATGTTTTTAGAAAATATTTTGGCTGAGAGTTGAGAGGATGATTTAAGAGGATGGTTGGAACAACTGAAATTTCTACAGATACTTGTAACGAGGAACAAAAATTAAACCCTTGGGTGATTGAGGCTTTATTTGTCCTGTCCTGACTCCTTTTCTGTTTTTCCCCCCTCTCTCCCTCTGAAACAGAAGAAAAGGTTTTAGTGATTCTTCTTAAGTGCTGAAAGGCAGACAGTACAATGAATAGGATAGGATCTCTGTTTCTGCTCTGCAACCTCATATGCTTTTTAATCAAATTTTCTTTTCAATAAACCTTAAGGAATCTGAACTTTTTACTCTAAGCACACAATCATAAGCAGACTAAAAGAATTTGATTTTACTTCTTATCAGTTACAGGGCTCTGTATAAGTTGGACTTATAAGATGATGATGTGTGTCTTGCAGGATGCAAGGAAGATATTTTGTTCCATTTTAGCCTTTGGTCTGTTTAAAAAATCATTATTTGCTTATGCTCAAAGGCTAATGACAGAGCAGATTATGTATTTTAATTTACTGTTTTCCCATGAGGTATTAAGAGAATTTGCAATTTGTAAGAGACAGGGCAGACTCATAGGAAAGCATGTTCTATGAACATAGCATTGAGAGAAAGCTAACACGGCGCAGTTACTTAATTGAAACTGAAAAATGGCAGCACTTCCAAAATTAAAGGAAATTTGTGAAGGTTAATAAACAGAAAAGGGTATATAGAAGATGCTTAAAAAATGTTAATGGTTGTGTTCATTATCTTAAAAAATCTGGTTTTTTTTCCCAATCTGTGATGATCTCTGTGTAGTATATTTTAACTTATTATTTCAACATGTCTAGACCTGTCTTTGAAGTTTCCTTGTAGCTGATTATATCTGTAACATGTTATATCTGGAGTTTACAGCTTGGACTTTTTTTTTTTTTTTTTTTTTTAATAGGTCCTGTTTTGTCGTTTGACAGATGAGCAGCGTCAAGTCTATCAAAATTTCATCGACTCTAAAGAAGTTTACCAGATTCTCAATGGGGACATGCAGGTTGGCATTATTACAGTCAATGATGACAAGTGGAGTTTGATGCATGAAGTGATAGATTGACCTTTGCCTGCTTCTAACTGGTGTCTGAACCAAACAAATTAATCTCAATTCTGCTCTTGTGAATGTCTGTTCTTTTTTCTCACAATTGTTTTGTGGAATTCCTAGTGTTCCCTATATAGTGGAGGTGACAGGACAAATGTAGAAGTGGAAAGGGATTTGAAATGTCTGTGGTATTTGGAACAAAATGAAACTTTTTAGATGACCTGCTGTAGTTTACTGTATGTGTGCTCTTAAACTGCAAATATGAATGCAAGAAAAGGAGGAACTTGTCTGACAGGACTGCAGTTGGGAGATGGTAGCTGCTACTTTGACAGCTGATGATTTCCCAGATTGGCATGATACAGCAAAGCAAATAGGCTTCCTTGTTTCTGTTCCTTCTCCCAAATTGTATCTGCATGCATGTGTGCATGCATTATTTTTTGCAGAATTCTCTTAATTTTATTGTAGTAATAGGTTCCAAAATAATGTAGAACTTCATTGATTCTGTCTTATACTGATTTTTTTCCTGAAATATTCAGAGAAATCAGTGTTAGTGTCTGGCTCTTCTAATGAGCAAGCCAACATTATAACTGCTTTTCTTGATGATAATTAGATTAACCCATTGAGGTTTCTTTTCCTTAATCACAACCCATATAGAGTAAAAAAAAAAAAAAAAAAAAAAATACCCCTAAAAGTATTAACTTTTTAACCTGTGTTTTTTAGATCTTCTCGGGATTGGTAGCATTAAGAAAAATTTGTAACCACCCTGATCTCTTCTCTGGTGGCCCCAGGACTTTGAAGGGTTTACCAGATACTGAAGTGGAGGAAACGGATCAGTTTGGGTATTGGAAACGTTCTGGAAAAATGATAGTGGTCGAGTCCTTGCTGAAAATATGGCATAAGCAAGGGCACAGAGTGCTGTTTTTTACTCAGTCAAGACAGGTAAGATGAACTGTTTTTAGTTTGTTTTAGTTGTCACTAAAAGTAAAACCTGTTTGTATCCCAAAAGATTTCTAATTAAAAATTAGAAAAAAATCCCCAATTCAATATACTGAATCCAAGCTTGCATCAGTTACACCCATACAATGCCAGACTGAAGCAGCAGTTATGTATTTATTAACCCTGCTCTATAGCTTCAGGATAGAACTGCTAGTCATTTTGCTCACTCTATTTAGTGCATGTGCACAGCCAGGCTTCAGAATTAAGTACTTCCAGTGAGGATCACTGACCTTCTTTGTCCTCATAAATATTTGTGGCTTTGCTTTGTTTCTGGGAGTTCTGTGGACAGCTCCACCCCTTACTTGGTGAAACTGTACTAACACCATAGCCCATAACTCCCACACCAAACATCGCCAACGCTTGTATGCTCCCCCAAAAGCCATTGCAGTCCTGCACTCCAGCAGCAAAGTAACTACTCTTTTTTTCTTATTTCTCTGAATTACATAAGATAATGATTTTTCTGCTTGTTAGAGTTTCATAAGTTGTTCGTTTTTTTTCCTTTGTTTTTGATTTTTTTTTTCTTTTCTCTCATAACAGATGCTGCAGATCCTTGAAGTCTTTGTGAGAGAGAGAAACTATTCCTACCTCAGGATGGATGGCACCACAACAATAGCTTCCAGACAGCCCCTTATAACAAGATATAATGAGGTGAGATGATGTATCCCACACAAATATCTATGCTTATACTAGATAGCATGGTAGCATGGTCTCTCTTTAAATATACTACTTCAGTTCTGACAAATGAATATGGGAAGTTCAGTCAAGTGAAAACACTTGTCTTGTGAGAGGAAAAGGAGTCACCATAATTTTTTTACACTTAAGTTAGACTTTGTGCTAAGACAAAAAAAAATCACAATTGAAGAGGAGGAAAAGAAGCTTTAACTGAAAAACAGTACATAAATAAATTGAATAAACTTTATACCAAACTTTTATTTGTCAAACTTAATTCTCCTCTTGACTCACTTTGCATATTTGAAAAATATACTGGTAAACGCAGATTTTTTTCCCCATTTTTTTATTAAATTTGATATCATTATTTTAATATTAAAAACAGGAAATAACAAGAATAAACTTGTGCTTTGGTAATTCCTGTTTTAATAATTTTCTCTTGAATTATAGGACAAATCCATATTTATTTTTCTTCTGACAACTCGTGTTGGTGGGATTGGAGTTAACTTGACAGGTGCTGACCGGGTTATTATTTATGATCCTGACTGGAATCCCAGTACAGACACACAGGTGTGTTTGGTTCATTACATTCTACTTACCAGCTAAGTTAAAAATAAAATTGAAGATAGAATGACATTTTTCTCTATAAATTATGTGTTAAAGCAATATGTTGCTCTTCTCTAAGTTGCTGTTGCTAGAAATGTTCTCTTAGGGGCAGTTCCACATTATAATTGCTTGCATGGGAAAGCTAGTTTAAGTGGTTCCTACCACATCCTTTTTATGCTGTCTTACCTTACTGCTCTTCAATTTTGTCGATTAATACATGCAATTTAGAGTGTAGTCAGATAAGCAGTCAAAATTATCTAGTTTTGCTTGGTTGTTTTTTTCTTAATGAATAAACTATGTGTTTCCAAAGGTAGTGTACAGCTGTACAACCTGTGGAACAAGCAACTTGAGAGGGTGGTGGTCTGTACAGGGTAGTAAAAACCAAGCAATCACTGGGAGCAAGAAGAAGGAGGCAGCAGAGCCCTCTTTGTTACTTGATCACGTTATGTAACTCTGCTCTTGACACAGGCTGCTGTTGTGCATGTGTTGGAGGGATTGTTCTGTATGTGATGATCTGTTGTGAATTCCGAGTTAGCAGGTCACTTTAGAGTTCATAGGACTTATGTGTTGGCGGCGGGGCGGAAAAACAGTTTCTCTAAGACAGGCTACACGGGTTTGGGATAGTCTGTTTTTTTTCTTGGTTCAAGATGTTTCTAGGAAAGCTTTCAGCTAAGAAAAAGGGGGGAAAATGTAGGAAATGAGCACATTAAATAACAATGACTTCTGAAATGCAACATTCCAGATATGAGGTCTAATTTTAACAAACCAACTTATTCTTTGAGATTTTGCTTAGTCATGTTTTGTCTTTCTACATATGTTTTCTAAATATTTTTTCCACACTTGTTTTTCTAGTGCTGTAGAAATAAAATGGACCTGACTTCACTATTTGCTAAATTCTCAAACTAGTTCTAAGATGGTATCTATATCTCCCTGTCAAATGTGTGTCTGGAAGGTTAATATCTAGTGAGCAAACCTTTTTTTGTTCTAGGCTCGGGAGCGTGCTTGGAGAATAGGCCAAAAGAAACAGGTGACTGTGTACAGGCTTCTCACTGCAGGTACCATCGAAGAGAAGATCTACCACAGGTTAGTTGGGCTGATTCTCTGGGTACAGCTCTATGATCAAGAAGATATTTGCAGTGAGTCTGAGCGGCGCATCTGCGATGTGCTCCCATGATGTGTAACCCCTGACCTGCGTCACGATGGGGTGTGTGATAGGGAAAGCTTACACAACTTCTGTTGGGAAGCTGGCCTTTGAGTGTTGCACTCCCCATGACTGCTGCTGCTTCTGTAGCTGTGAGACTCCACATGTCCAACATTGATCTGTCTAGCAACTGCAGCTATGTGCAGCACGTGCAGAATTCACTGCATATGGCATGAACATGAGGCTGAGACCAGAAAAATGACTCTCTTTTAGAATTTTAGACTTGACAATGAGATGCAATTTGAAATCAACAAGTTCTTTATGTTCTCCTTAGAATATGTGAAGATGCATGTGGCACATACGTGCATTTCCTACACTGCAAACATAGTTTGATTCTATTCCAAGATTGTTTCAAAGTGCAAGAGTTAAGCCCTTAAGAGCAGCCTGTTCATAGTCATGTTATTTGCTCCAGAATGTAGCTAAAGCCTTGAAGTATTTACATTTCTAAAACAATTAAATCTTTTTGTTTGTTTTCCCATCCAACTGTTTGAGTAGTCAGCTTTATACACATGAATTCCAAATGAATATACTTGGGAATCCTTTGGCTAAGCATTACTCTTTAGAACTGAAATAGCCTCTTTGAAAATGCAGATGAATGAAAAGCTCTAAATAATGAAATACCCCTACTTACTCAGTGCATTTTTTTTAATCTCCTTTACCACATGGACACAAAGTATCCATTCTTAGTTGGCTTGATTCCCTCTGGCGTATGTTGGTTTGAAAAACACTGACCACATTGAGGAAGTGAGCTCAAAGGGTTAGGACAACCATCAGAGATAATTTTACTACCAGAACAGTGCAATGAACTTCAAACTTCAAGCAAATTTTCTTTTCTTTTTGCCTGTGTTTTTCCTCCCTGCAAGTATGAGATCAGCTTTACAGGAAGCTATGGATCTCAGTTAATTGTTACAGATTATAAAAGTCTTCCAATAGATGCACTATGGTAGCTGAAAACAATTTTTGGACGTAGATTTTTTGCCGGGTAGGTTTGGATGAACTTTCCTTGTTTGGTGCCAGCAGAACCAAAACTATGGAGCTGGATTCCATGTTTAATTTGAAGGTATATTTTCGACAGGAAAATGATGCTTACAACTTCCAGTCAAAAACTATCTAGTGTAAGCATAGTATATGAATAGATTTACTTATATTAACAGAGTAGACAGCTTTTTTTTTTCCAACAAATTTGTTCCCTTCTGTCCTCTATAGATGTCATTTTCTTTCCTTTTTCTCACATTCTCTGTCTCATTTCTCTTTTCAGTGTTTGTCATACATTCCTCACCATCCCACTGAGCTCCTTTGCTCTTTTTGGTTCCTCCAACCAACTGAATTATTTAAATGATGGCATTTTAACAAGGTCTTGTTTTTCTTTGAAAGAATTTTTGATGGTTTTATTGTAATATATGTAGGCTTTTCAATTTTAATGGACAAAAATTGCTAGCTGTGAAATTATTTATTACTTAGATAAGGGATGCCTCATAGGACATTTTAGAATGGTGGTTACCTGTTGTGTTAAGGGATTGTTGCTATGCAATAAATCCCTGTGTTTAACAATTTAGTGGGTTGTTTGAAAGTTACTCACTCAAGATTGTCTTCTGAAAACTATCATCATCTTCCTACTGCTTAATTGTTCTGCAGGGTAAAATCTGTGCTTATACAGTTTTCTGTTTAAGTAATCTATTCAATACTTAAACATAGCTAGACATGGTTTTATATGCAGAGTATTTTTTTTCATTTTTAGACAAATCTTCAAACAGTTTTTAACGAACAGAGTACTAAAAGACCCTAAGCAAAGGCGCTTTTTCAAATCCAATGACCTTTATGAGCTTTTTACTCTGAGCAGCCCGGATGTGTCTCAGGGAACAGAAACTAGTGCAATCTTTGCAGGTACTTTTTTTATTATTATTATTTTTCCTCCAATCTGTTAACAGCAAAAATGTTTGAAATGTTAGAAAAAATGATGTTAATTTTATTTATCCCTTAGGTACTGGTTCAGATGTTCAAGTCCCAAAACACCAGTTGAAAAGGAAACTTGAAAAGTCACCTCATAATAACACTTCCAAAGGTGGTCTTCATCTTGCAGAAAGCTCACGAAAGTACAGCAAGCCATCCAATTCAGCCAGCCACATGCCAAGTTCTCCTTCTAAAGCAATGAAGTCAAGTGAAGAAATGAAAGGAGATTTAGGAAACTTTGACCAAAATACCTCTGCAAAAGATAATGCACAAACTACTACTAATATGAGTTCGTGGAGTGAAAGCGAGGAGAAGAGTTTGGAAAGAGATGGGGTACCTATGTCCCAGTCATTGCCAAGTAATGCAGGATCTTCAAAGAGTGCAGAATGTCTTGGCACCGTGGTACCTGAGGCAGTATGTGGAGCAGCTAATGTAAATACAGAGGGAGGTTTTAGTCTCACATGTGGTGCAACTGGTTCTTGGGAAGAGCAGGATGCTAAAACTGAAGATGGCCAGTTAGGTAATCATTATAAATGCACCTCAAAAAAAAAACACAGGGTAGATATGTTGCCACATGAGAGCCCCAAAGATAAGTCTAAGAGGAAGAAATATCACAAAGATGCCAAATTTGAAGGAGAGCGTATTCCTCATCTGGTAAAACAAAAGCAATATAGAAAGGAGACCAGTGAAGAAAAGGAGGAAGAGACAAAGAAAAACGATGATTATGTCTTGGAGAAACTTTTCAAAAAATCAGGTAGTCTTCATTATTCATTAAATAGTGACACACTATTTAACTGGATGTGTATATAACTTAGCAAATGAGGGAATGAACAGTTCCCTTACTCTGGTGATTAAACCTATAGTACAAAAGATGGGTTCTATCCATTTAGTTATTAATGACAAGATAAAATGTTCCTTGTTAAAGTGCTCAGAATACGTACAGCATTTCAGGAACAGTTTTGGATATAGAATTACTATGTTGTTTCTTCTGGAAATAAGGATGTAATTAACCTGTATTTATACAGTGACTTCACTTCTTTCAGTTTTGTCCATGACAAGAGAAATGATCGGTTTACACACATAGTTGCTACATCTATTGTGAATAATGAGCTCATCAGCACACCCAAAGTGGTTCGTTGTCAGTTGGTTGCTTACTTGATGCAAGAGGTATCTCTTACTGGGAATGACTGTACTGAAGGGTAGAGTATGAACAATCAGAAAAAGAGGGAGGAGAGGGGGAAGTGGTTGTGGCATTCACTAAGTGAATATACATTTTTACAGATTAACCTGTAAATTAATAGATTTCTTCCCTCAACTTTCCCTTGTGTGTTCCATTAGGGGTACACAGTGTTATGAAGCATGATGCCATTATGGAAGCTTCCACTGCGGATTATGTGCTGGTGGAAGCAGAAGCAAATCGAGTTGCCCAGGATGCCTTAAGAGCCTTAAAAGTCTCTCGACAGCGATGTTTAGGAGCTGCTTCTGGTGTGCCTACCTGGACAGGCACAAGTGGTCTTTCAGGTGCACCATCAGGAATAAAGTAAGTTCAGTTTTTTCACTACTTTTCCAAAGAGAGAAGACTTCCTTATGTTGCTATGGATTTGTTGGCTTTTGCACCTGGTATTTGCAGTATCATGGATCAAAGGTTATGTATCATATATCAAAGATTTGTGCTTTGCATTTAATAAGCATGTAAAGGTGCATCACAAGACCAGCAGCTAGTCCATCCTGACATGCAAGGAAGGCTTTACTGTTGCACAGTAGAGGACAGAGAGTATGGCAGAGAGCACTTGAGAGCTCTCAAACTAGAATCCAATTGGAGTCTTTGTTAAACATATCCAAACCTTTTTGAGGAGATTGTTTTGATGAGTTTCTATGTTTGACTGTTTTTAGGAATCGGTTTGGTCAGAAGAGAAATCCTATGCTGCTTTCTCCACATTTTGCTTGTACATCACCTGGAAACAAGAGCAAGGTAAGACAAAGGAGCTAGTTTTCTCTTCTTTAGATGATGATTAAATGCGAATAAATGTGAAATCTGATCTAGGCAATAAGTGCATGTGTCCCATAGCTACTTGCCCTACACTTACCTAGAACTCCAGAATTTTAATCACTCCATGATTTTTCTTCTTTTGATAGGGCATATTGATCTATACAGATACAGCAGTCACAAATTAAAATGTTCTCTGCTTATCCTGTTTCAAGACCAATGCTGCTTTTCTTTTTCACTTCCTTGGGGATAAAGTACATAATTTAAGTTGCGACTAGAGCATATTGCCTACTTATTATATATTTTAGATAGATAGCTCCAGTATGTTTTTAATAGTAGATAGATTGCACTTAACAGAGGCTGCAGATCTCAGAATCCATCTTTTCTCATAATCCATACATCTATTTTTAGGATCCAGGTACAGTAAGGAAAGAAAATGACAAGAGGAATAATTCCAATGGGCACTTTGATGGGAAATCAGTGACCGGCGAGTCATCATCTGGTGCACTAGATTCTTCATCTTTATTAGCGAAGATGAGGGCAAGAAACCACCTTATTTTACCACAAAGGACAGGGAATGAGGCAGATGAGAACCTTCAACAAGCCTCAGCTCCAGTCCCAGGTTCAACAGAGTATGATGAATTGCTGGTGGATGTACGGAACTTCATAGCATTCCAGGCTCGTGTGGACGGCGAGGCCAGTACTCAGGAAATACTACAGGAATTCGAGTCCAAACTGCCAGCGGCGCAGGCTTGTGTGTTCCGAGAGCTTCTCCGCAATCTCTGTACTTTCCATAGGAGCACAAATGGTGAAGGTGTCTGGAGACTGAAACCAGAATTCCGCTGACCTTTGCTAAAGAAGGCACCTCGGTGTGTTTTCAGCTCCACTTTCAAAGATGTAATATTTATTTTTCAAACTGAGGAGCTATTTTGTGGTCCTGCTTTAATAATTGACCTGAGCAGTCAGTTACGTGGCACTCATTGCAGGCTCAGGGCTAACTTTACTTTAATTTACACTATTTATATAAAAGTGCAATCTACCTCACAGATGAAAACAATGCACTGACTTTTCCTTGCAATAAGAGCCATGGATGTTACCATGGATTGTGAGACTTTTTTTTTTTTTTCTGTGAAATTCCAATAACTTCTCCATTTGCTGTACGATACTTGAATGTTCATGGGACACACAACGTACCACCAAAAGAAACATGAATAAGAAGACTGAAGTGGCCGGTGTAAGAAATACATTTGTACTGACATTACAAAATCACTGTAAAAAGGTGGCGTCAATGGTGGGGATGTGCTTTGGTGTTGCTGCTTTTGCTGTTGCCAGAAGCTAGCATATGAAGTATAGCTTACATGACTAATTTTATTGGAAATAACTTTACTGACATGGAAGTTTAATCACAGAAGTTGAGAGCTTGGCAGAGAATTGAGATGACTCTGAAGTTTGTTAATTATGAAAAATGGACAGGAATATGGAAAACCCATTTTACCCCATAATGATTGATTTGGTTACAGTCCCATACACCACTGGCAATGTGCAGTACCTTTGTGTTATTGGGGTAATGATAAAGATGACATTTGCACACTATGGACTGGTAGTGGGATTCTGTGAAATATATTTGTGGATCTCATTGTAATTGACTTGAACATCTTAGCACCTGGAATCTCTTACCTTGACAGAAATTGAGATGTTAGTTCCTCAGGAGAATGAGTTCCATGTCACTAAACATATTGACTTTTGGTCAACCAGATCCATAATGGGAGCACATTCCAAAGTTACAAGTCATATGTGTTCTGTAAATAGAGAAAATGTCAGCCTCTCTATCAGTCAGACAGGCTCTAAATGTGTCTATAAGTACCTCAAGGGAGGCAGTGAGGAAGATGGGGCTGGCCTCTTTTCAGTGGTGGTCACTGACAGAAACAGAGGAAATGGCCACAAACTGAAGCATCGAAAGTTCCACAGGAACTTAAGGAAGAACTTCTTGACAGTGAGGGTGACAGAGCACTGGCTGCCCAGAGAGGTTGTGGAGTCTCCTTCTCTGGAGATCTTTAAGACCCGCTTGGATGCGGTTCTGTGCCATGTGCTCTAGGTGGCCCTGCGTGAGCAGGGGGGTTGGACTAGATGACCTCTAGAGGTCCCTTCCAACCTTAGGCATTCTATGATTCTAAATTAATACCCATTTTTTTTTTCTAAGGGTGAAAGAATCAGCTTAACTTAGCAAGCCTAACACTGCTTCTGGACCTGTTTTCAATGTGTTGATGTGCCAGGTAAAGAAATCTTCTGTGGAGAAGGAAAAAAATACTGAATAGATAATGAGAACAAACTGACATCCTTGCAGATTTTTGCAGCAATATTGAATTACTGTATGGATTAAACTAGTAACATCTAAATGTGGTTAGTGTCTTCCTCCTCCCTAAGCTATAGCAAAAAACTGAACTGCTGCTTTTTTTTTTTTTTTCTTCAAGTTATAGCATCTGTTTTACTTCAAATGAAAATACCAACAAAATTTGAAAGGTGAGTGGTGAAGCAAGCATACAAATTGTGTTACTTTACTATGCTAAAGAAAGGTCGTATTTCAGGTACTTCCAGGAACTTTTCCTGTTGTTTAAGCTCTGTGCTAAAGAATGGATAGAGAGGCTGCAGAAGATGCTGCATCACAGTAGGTAGCTTTTGAGACTGGAATTGGAGAGGGCAGACAGCCCAGGAAGTCCAGCAGTTTGGATGCAGGATTATGGCACCTTTTTCTGACATCTCTTTTTCTGATCAGGTTTTTGTTCATAAGGGCTTTCAGGAGAGAGATTAAATGAAAAACCTAGCTTTCAATTACAAAAATACTCAGAAAATGGTAAGTCGGTTGATATGGCTTATAATAGATTAGCAAAAAGAGTATAAACAAAGCCATTTTGCTCTTCTCTAGAGCTGTAGGGAATTTTAGTTGGTTTTGAGCTTCCCCCAAACAATCCAGGAATTCAGCTGTCAGCAAAGCTGCTTGTGTTGCCTTAGCTGTCAGTTCATGTGTCCTCTTTTATTTACTACATTCAGTCTTAAAGACATAGTTTCTGTCCTAGAGAAAGTTTGTCACTTCTCGCTGATATAAATGGACTTGCATGTGCTTTTATAAATCCCTGGCATTTATGGAGTTATTAAAATAACAAAAACAAAACTTCATTCTAGAAGTCTTACTGGGACAGATAGAATGGTTTGGGGGAAAAGTCTTTTCCTGCATTGTGTGCCTCCGTGACCAAGTTATTATATTTAAGTACATTTTATTTCATGAAACTAGCAACT
Source organism: Crypturellus tataupa (assembly GCA_034781795.1). Lineage (NCBI taxonomy): Eukaryota > Metazoa > Chordata > Aves > Tinamiformes > Tinamidae > Crypturellus > Crypturellus tataupa. The sequence continues at coordinate 744,902 of JAWLRI010000060.1, read as the reverse complement.
AGATATTTCTATTATTGGTGGAGGAAAATATTTTTATTTTTTAAAAAATATATTTTCTATTTATATTATATTTATATTATTTTTATATATTATATATTATACTAATTGCTATTACTATATATTACTAATTACTATTAGTTACTAATATTACTATTATATTATTTTTATATTTATATATATTTTATATTTTAAGCAGGAAATATTTTTAAGCATTTCAAGTGTTCGTATGTGTGTGATTAAAGGTCTGTAGATTGGTAAGAGATTGGTATAGGTCTCTGGATTATAGATTGGTGTAAAGGTTTGTGGCTCTGGAATGCAGCTGGAGTACTTAAAGTAGAAAAGTTGTTTCAGACTACTCCTACTCTTAGTCAGAATATTCCCACTCTTCATCTGATTTGTGCTTGTTTAGCTTTACCTGTGTGTAAAGTTAATTCTATTGATGTCTTTAAAGTAGATCTGACAACAGTTCCCAGTTACTAATGTTGCAGAGACATCATATTCACCATTTTATAGTTGCACAGCACTTTCAGAAGCTTGCTTTTTAGCCTTCTCAATCTCCGGGTATTCAATGTTATAATCAGTAGTTGAGACTGAAATTGTGTGTGATTCTAAAAATCACTCCATATGGAATGTGCATATTTTGCATTTTTATTTTCTTGACAAGAAGGGGATAAGGACTGCTCATAATAAAGTTAACTTAGAAATCCAGTTGAATACATAAAACCTTATTAGGGAAAGACATCTCAGCATGAAACAGAGTATTATCTTTCAAACAGAAAATGTATACCACAAGGAACTACTGAAACTTTTTTTTTTTTTGTGGTAACCCCGTAGTACTTCAGAAATTTTACGCCCAGATATATAGGGTGTGCCCTATTACCCATGCAGCTTAGTAGATGAGTACAGTTGAACCAAAATCTAGAAAGCCAAAGGACCAAAACTTGTAGATGGTTATGGGGAGTGTCAACTGGAAGCACTGTTTGCTGGATTAAACATGTGAGACGTCAACAGGTGAAGTTAAAAATTATCATAATGCTTACTCTAGTTTCAAACCATAAATGTTTGTTAAAAAAGGGGGATAGGGAGGGCAACATTTGTTTAATAACTGCTTCTCTTTTCCCACCTCTGTCCTTACACGTTCTTTCAGATGTGTGTTGTTTTATTTTGTTCTACTTTGTTTGTCCATTTGCTGAACACTTGCACAAGTTGGCTGTATAAAATTAATTCCTGATGTCATAACTAACTTATAAATCCTAGTGCAAATTCTAAGCTGGAGAAAAGTGAAGGTTGTGCTGAAGGTTGTATGTGTGTGTCTGTTTCTTGTAAGTAAGAAGTATTGGCAAGATGCTGGCTGGATAGATGGAGGTAAATTGTGATAAAAATGGAAGGGAGTATTTCTAAATCCACAACCTTAATACTTGGTTCAACATCTCTCAAAGGGCTACACCATGTGGAGAAGTGAGTCTACTACAGCTAAGAAATGTGAGCTTCCCAACTAAGCCTGTGAAGAATAGAGCTTTCATGTTTGTAAATTTTGGGTTCAGTTGAGAGTCATCTGTAGACACTTGCACTCTTAATATGAGCTATGACTCTTTGGATTCGAAAATTGATAGAACTTAGCTAATTCTGACTGTCATATTAGTAGGGTAATTATTCTCTTTACAAGGGGCTACAGCAGAAGGGGTAATTTTTTTTTTTTTTTTTTTTTTTAGAAGGGATTTATGATGGGTTTGTTGTTCAGAGAACAACAAGAACTTAGTAGTTCCAAGAATGGAAGTGCTCAAGGGTTTATGAACAACTAAGGGCTAAGAATTTTCCAGATCCTCAGCTGCTGTAAATGTAGCACAATGATGGACCTATTACATCATTTCTTGAAGACTAGCTTTCTGATAGAAGTTTTCATCAGAACCAAGGGAGGTGCCTCTGGAACATGGAAAGGGAAGTGTTATATGTGCACGATTGGAACAATCACTAAATGCTGACTTTTCTTCAATCTCCATGTGTTTATTGACATTGCTGAATGGAAAGGACAGTTATCCATGAATTATGTTATTGAAAAGAAATAGTCTGTTGCATAGGGAGGTGTTTTTTTTTTTTTTTTTTTTCCCCTTCCACAAAGAATGAACTTCTGGAGCCCACTGCCAGCTGGATTCCAGACAACTTTTTGAGATATACTTTTCAGGAATCTGATGATGGTGATAGCAGATAGTGACTGTAGCAGCCAATCTTAAAAAATTATGTCTCGATTTTTCACATTCTTGCTGATCACAACATAATTTAATGAAGTTATGTATGATGAGTTCTTGGTTATAATATATATAGAAGAATACTGATACCAGGATCAGTAATGCTCCATCACTAGTATGTAAAGAAAATACAGAAGCACAGAGTGTTTGTCATTTACTAAGACTGAGCAGCTGCACAAAATCTTTTTAGTAAACCATGATGTTTGTCATGTAACTGTGAAGAGAGGGAGGAAGATGTGGCAAGGAAGGGAATTTTCCAGTAGACCTTAAAAGTGTTACTCATTGCTAATTATCACCCCCAAAAATCCGAATACAAAGATGCACCATACTTACTTTTAGAGAAGTACATTGCCTCTTTTGGATGTTCTCATTTGAAACAAAATGTCCGGATTGGCCCCGCATCACTAGAAAAAGTGCCATAATAGTTATAGTTGTAGAATGCATCTGTGGGGGAAAGTTGTCACAGGAATCAGGAATTTAAGCAATTAATTTGACAAAATAAACTTAGAGAAAACAGTAATTTTGAACAATACTCTTTCAAGAGTAACACTTTGCTCCAGCAAAATTATTATATCCTTAAAAGGAGGAACTGGATACATGAATAATGAAATTGGTGAGGAAACAATCCAGCATGGTGGTGTGTTAGTGGCTGCATTTTCTCAGATGATGTGTGTAGATTTGATGAAAAGAAGCTTTGTGGGAGCTTTATCAAAAATTGGGTTTAGCTCTGGTATATTGGCCAAGAAATTACTTAATTCTTTCCTAAATTTTCCTAAATGTTTTTTGTTAGGTAGCATAGTGCTGTGGATGAGTGAGGAATGATGTCCTTCACTTGTAGGAGAGAAACAACACTACGTTTTACTGAGGTCACAAACACAATAAAGTTCCGTCATCAAGAGACAATGATTTAACAAGGTTTCATGGCAGTGTCCACCTGGTTACTTACTGTGTGGAGGACAGGGTCAGCTGCAAGTGTTTGGGAAGCCCTCTTGTTGAGTTACAAGATTTGGAAGGGACATCCTTGCTTTCAAAATTTCTTCAGAGAGAAGTCTGGGTGCAGCTGGATCCAATCCAGCTAGTCAAGGATTTATGTCTGAAGGATTTCCCAGTTAGCCTCTACTTTGGTGGTGTTTACAGGGAAGCCAGGCTTGGAAGGAGAGAAGTGCATCATCATGTACAGTCACTGAGGTGGTTTAAAATGTGGATTAATCTACCTGTTTTGATCTTCTGCAAAAGTAGATCCAAATGCCACTGCTCTGAACTGCTGTGTGACCTTGGATGAGGTGCTTTACTCCATTCTCCTTGGTTTTCCTCATAGGCATAGTCCTTAGGGAAGGCAGGAAATCTTTCAAGCCTTGGGAGATGCTCCAGGAAGTGATGGCAGAGTGCAAAGATGATCTGGCTAGAAAAGCAGAGATAATACAGCATCTTATTTTCTGGATCATGATTTTAGCAACTGTAGTTTGCACAAAATGCTGACAGTACACTTCTTTGAAGGGCTTGAGTAGGGTACCTGCCTTGGAGTCAGGATGTGCTGGCAAGTCTGTGCTTGGGAGTTTATCTCCTCAGGGAAAGGTATTTATATTATTAGGTACATAGTAAAAACACTCTTTGCTACTTAAGGCCATTTATAATTTTCCTGTTCCAATGTTCAAGCTAAATGCTGAATATACTCTTACAAACTCAGTAGTGCTCTCAATCTCCCTCCCCCTCAAGGGACTGCTATTCTAGGCTCTGGGGTGAGGTCAACACTCCTCCTTCATGTGATATTGCTGATGTGGTACAGTCGTGTTCCTTCACCTGAGACTTAGAAGATAATTCCTAATTCTTGTTAGCGATACTGTTTTTGCTGCCTCTACTATAGGTACAAGCAAGATCATGTCTGACAAGGGTCATTCCCCTCCATTTTTAAATGAGGATGAGAGCTGCTGTGCTTCTAGCGTGTCCTTGCCCCTGCCTGCAAAAGCCCCAGTGAGGACTACAGTGTGTTAAGCTGTACTGAGGAAGCAGAAAACTAGTCTTTTTCATTTCTTTTCCAGAAAATAAGACATCTGTAGTGAGTAACTAAGAATAACAGAACTTGGATGCAAAGAGTATTTGAGAAGTGTCAGGGCGGCTGTGAGGAGGAGGCGGCAACTGCCAGCCTCTTCTGTCCACTGGTTTCTTTATTGCCACTGCTAAAATGAAACAAATATTGGTAAATTAAGGGGAAATGAAAGTATGTTCTTTATCTCTGTATCTTTCATTTAAATCCAGATTTGTTAAGGCTCTGAAATGCTTGGTGGAAGCTCCCAAATAAACTTTTTGCTATCTGCTAATAATAGCATGTGGCTGACAATAGCCAAGGTATTTCAATAGTGGTATCCCATATTAATTTCAATGGCATCAAAGATGAAGAGGGAGACTGTACAAGAATCATATTGTTCTCAACTAGAAGCTATGCTTGATTTTGAATTCTATAGGTCAACCTGTTTATACATTCATGGGAAAGAGAGAAGGAAGGAAAAGGACAATATACTGAATATTTTAGACGATTAGTGTAGAATGTTATGTCATTAACTGAGTTTTATCATATTTCCCTAGAAATTCCATACAACTTCTGGGTTCCCGGAGCTTCTCTGCTCCTAACATGTAAGGCGCACTCATCTTCTGTTTTGCTTGTGCAGAACAAGGCAGTTGAAGGCTCACGCGTGTTCCAGTCGGTAGGCAGCATCATCCGTAAGCTCCTGCGCAAGGCTTACATAAGTGGTGAGTCATGCAGTCTTACGAAAGAATAGGGAGCGAGGCTTTCATTATGTTGTTTGCCTAATCAGAAATATGAAAATAAAAGAACACAGCACTCAGTGGGTTATGTTTGGCTAACAGTAGGCTTGAAATTCTGCAGTTGTACTACCATGATTGAGGCATTTCATTGTTTGTGGTCCCAGCTTATATTAAACGGGGAGGACATTTTCATAAATCCTTTCCTCTAGGGCAGACTTAAGGTTGTGTGGGAACCCTAGCTACGCATTTCCAGACATTAATGTCTGCAAGCAGCACCATGGGAGGAAGGAATTGGAAGTGTATGTGTAGGGAAGATACTACTTGCAAATGGAAGAAGCCCAAGGGCAGGGTGGTATTTATGAGGATGAGCATGTGAATAAAGAGTTGAGTGGAAACTAAGCTTTTAGAATAACTGAAAAACAGTCTAGTGATGGTTTCCCATGTATTGCCAGTCTCCTTCAACGCCCTGGTGCAGGTAGTAGCAATGGCTTTACTTAAATGGGCACTGCTGTTAGATGAGATCCCTTACAGCCCTTACAAGACAATTGAGAGCTTTGAGAATCGACATTGGCGTTAGATTCTTGTGTTGCAATGGTGCTCTTCAAAATGATTTCATTAACCCAAAGGTGCTTCCTGTGTTCCTCCATCTGCCTTTGCACTGCACCTCATTTGGCTAACTGGCCTGCTGGGGTAAAAAAAAAAATGCAATAACAAATGTTTCAAAATCATTTCAGCCACGTGGCTACAGCAACAGCTGGAGGCTCGAAGGAGCAGAAATAGGAAGATGTGTGGAGCTGAAAACCCCGTGGCTAAGTAAGCACCTCAGGAACTTCAGCCTTAAAGCAGCAAAAGATGAGCGAGTTTCTTTACATCAGAACTGTTGGAATGAACTAGATGGGAATTTTTGATAGCCTAAATTAGTACAGATGTAGCCACTTCTCTGCTGTGCTCCCTCCCCACATACTTTTTGCTTGGTGCAAGTGCTTCTTAGTATCATGGAGCGATAGGAACGTGCCTAAGGAATGGAGCCAAGAGATGTTTCTACCTGACACTTTTTTTTTTTTTTTTTTTTTTTTTTTTAAATCCTATGAATTGTGGATCATGTGGTAAAATCAGGTATTTGAAATTGTTCTTAAGTGAGGCAGTCTTAAAATGGTTGAGTCTGCTTGATGCAGTTCTCATCAAACAAGGGGGAAAATACGCTATTGGAAGCTTTTTTTTTTTTTCCCCCGTTGTGAGAATAATTAAAGCTTTAGAAAAGGCTTTCAAAAAGCGTATGTTTACACATTATCTCTCCTCCCTCCCCCTCCGTTTCCCCCATCTCTAATCGCTTTGAAACGTGGCTCCTCTTGCCCCATTGTACTAAAGGCCAGCCCGTTCCTACCGCGGCGCCCGGGCCAGCCGTCGGGCCCGGCTTAGAGCCGTCCAGCAGGACGCCGGGCTCCGGCTCCTGCCGCCCGCCTGGGTCCGCCTTGGCACCGGGGCTATAAGAGCGCCTCATCCTGCAGGAATTCCCCTCCAGCGGGGGGGGCAGCGCCAGGAGCCAGCACCGCGCGCAGCCCCTGCCCGGCCCTGCGGC
>JAWLRI010000060.1:725662-738150 GCA_034781795.1 Crypturellus tataupa | reverse complement strand
GCCGAGCCGGCCCCCGGCGGCGGCCGCGCTGCCGCTCGCGCCCGGCCCGCGGCAGGAGGTGCTGGCGGCCGCCCTGCAGCGGCTGCGGGAGGTCTTCGACATCGAGGAGCTGCCGCCCGACGTGCTGCCGCGCAAGAAGCCGCCGCAGTTCATGGTGGACCTCTTCAACAAGGTGGCCGACGCCAACGGCATCACGCGCGCGCCCGGGCTGCTGCAGGGCAACGTGGTGCGGAGCTTCGAGGACCGAGGTGAGACGGGGACGGGCAGGGCAGGGCAGCGCGGCGGGAGCAGCCTCCGTGCTCCGGGGCGTCTGCGGGGGCACCCGGGTTTATTTTCCTCCTCGTGCCTGCGGTTACCAGCTGTAACCCACTTTTGAACAGATCGCACCACTACTGCGGGAAGCGTGATGGTGTTTTACCCTGTGCCTAACGCGTCTTCCCTCCGCAGTCCGCGTAGACCAGCATCACTTCTACTTCGACATCAGCGCGATGGAGAAGGGCGAGCAGATGCTGAAAGCCGAGTTCAGAGTCTTCAAGCTCAAGAAGAAAGCCCTGGCCAGGAGGTCGGATTCACCACACTTCTGCAAGGTAAGGGGGGAAATAATCTGTCGATTCAGTAAACTTTTATTGATAATAATACTGAAAGAAAATGAGAAAGAGAGAATGGGTGGGTGTGAACACTTACCGGATAGACTTGCTTACTTTTGTGTGCTTGTTAATGGTCCCCAAAGCAGAAGGCGGTTCCTTTCTGTCTCTAGCATGCAAAGGAGTGCATGCAGGTTTGGGGTTAGGCAATGGGCTCTCCTCGTTATCTGGTGCTGAGCAGCCCCTGCAGATGCCAAAGTCATTTCACAATCTACAGTTTTATCTTAGCATAACTGTTGGGGTGTTTTTGCTTTAGAAAGTAGTTAAAGCCATATCTATATTTTTCTGACTACTGAGATATTTCGAAACCCAAATTCAAAATTTTCTGCTTGCACCACTGAAAAAGTGTGTGTGTGTATGTATATATATGTGTGTATGTGTGTGCATTGATATATATAAAAAAAACAAAGAATCACACACGAAAAAAAGTATGCACAAAGTATATGTATATTATCTCTGTGTGTGTTTATAATCATAATCCTGATAACAGAGATTCATAGGAAAATAGCCTGGACTCTGAAGCCTGTTCAGTGCCAAAAGCTGGAGTCCGTATTTTTACGAACTTGAGGGTGGAGTAGCAGGAGATTTAGATTGTGCCATATGTGCAAAAGGGAAAAGGATGGTCAAGGTATTTTTCTATGTGTGTATACTTCTTTTTGATTGTTCTTGATGTGTAGGGACTATGTGTAACTATAAATACTCTGCTGCATATTTAATGTTTTCATTATGATCTGAAAATAAATACAGCCTTATTTGTTAGGCTGTAATTCAACTAACAATAAAAGCCATCAATTAAAGCAATCCTTCTTCCTTCCCCACCCGTCAGTGTCTCCTTCCCACCCTGCAGTGTTCATTCCTTGTAGCACAAGCATTTGAATAGCCACCCAAGTTCTCTAATCCACGTGAAACTAACTTGCAAGAAAGGAAAAGGTTTCTACCTGGATCTGTTCCCTTGTGCAGTTCATCATACTGTGACACTAATGCTTGTGTCAGCATAGGATCCCAGCATACCCTGGGATGGCTAGAGGGGGGTACTTCTCCTTGTGTTTGTGGTACTTACTTAGCTTTTACTTAATAATGAAATTGGTTGCTCATTAAAGGTAAATACATATAACACAGTAGGGAACAATTGCTGGTTGTGAACAAGACAATCCGTATGGTTCAGTGTCCTTCCTCTGAACACATCTAACTATAGATACACGTATCATTACTTACTTTTCCATTAAGCAGACTACAAAAAACTTTTGCCTAGGTTGGGCCTCCAGCATAGCTTTCCACCTGTGATGTGGTAGAAATTATTATAATCTTAATTCTTTTTTTTTTTCCTGAAGAGAAAACAATTATTTTCATCTCCAGTTTTGCTATATTGCTGTTTTCCAGGTGGAAGTGTTTGAACTCCTGGAGAGTGGAAGTAAGCCACAGAAAAAGCACCTCATTGCATCAAGATTGCTGTCATTGTACACAGAGGGCTGGGAAGTGTTCAATGTCACACAGACGGTAAGCAGAGAAGTTTGACTTTAATTTTTAGTTCAGGCTCCGTTGTGATAATTGTCAGGTCACAACTCCAGCGCTACCGTCATGCTCGGTCAAGCCAAGCTCTATGGTGACAACAAACAGGTATATTTTCCCTCTACGCTCAGAAGTACATGTAGTACTGCATAAATTAGAGATGTTTACTTGTTGGCAGCACAGACAGGAAGACCCAAAACCTAGTCAGAAAGGGGATATGAGGCCAAGACGTCACTATGATTAAAACACATTGGATCATCGTGTTACCTGGGGGACAACAATAGGTATTAGTTTTTCATATCCTCATGGCATTACTATATAGAAAAAGTGTGGCTGTTTTGGTATTTTAACGTTGTGTTTCTGGAATTTATTTGAATTATTTCTCAATTTAAGCTATAAAATTCCTAATGTTAGTTTAAAGGATTTTTTGGTAGATATTCTTAAGCTATCAGTGTCTGAATTACATTTAATAGCAAACAAACAGTTTTAGAAAGAAAAAAGGCATCTCAGCTTTAAATATATAATCTTTGATAATGTTTTTAATTGTTTAAGCTTTAAGATGAGATTCAACATAGTGCTTGGCTGTTTGGCAGAGAGTGAGCCTTGCTTGGGAACAGCTTGGCCTTATCTGTTAGCTTACGATTATAACAATTAGATAAAGTAAATTTGCCTGATAACAAGTTAATTTCTTCAAGTTCCATGTATATGACACTTAAATGAGTTTATAATACTATGAAAAATTTGGAGAAAATAAAGAAACATTGATTACTAAGAAAAATAAAAATCTGGTTAGAGCTGGGAAATATTAAATTATAATGTTAATTTTAACTCATTGATTTGTCTGTTGACTAGAAATTATCATTAAAAATATTTTCCTGTAAATATAATTTGGGGGAGTAGATACTGTCTTTTGTATTTTTAAATGTCGAATTATTGGCTTATGTATAAACTCAGTTCAGTCTTAACTATACTATGACATCACACCTGTGATAATATAAGTATGTTCTTACACTCTCATAGTCTGTTCCCTTTTCTGAATATGAAAATTACTTAATGCTGTGATGAAGTTATTGAAATAATATTTTCTCATCTCTTTTTCATTACCAGGTTTCCAAATGGGTTGGAAACAGCAGTTTCAACCATGGTTTTTTGATAACTACAACACATGTTTTCAACAATAGAATTGAGCACAACCTGGTGAAGTTTGCCAAGAGCCAGGGAACTCTGCAGGAGAGCAGAAATGCCCTCCTTGTCCTCTTCACAAACAGTCACAAACGGAGGTCTTCCAGCTTTGTACACTCTTCCACAAGTAGGTTCATAGAACAACGACTCTCTTAGAATATGAACTTCTTATTCATTTTCTGTTGCCTTCTGCTGCCTGATAATCTACCTCACCTCAGTATTTACTTGCAGTGTTGAATCCCCGTCCAGCTTTATCACTAAGTCATCTCTACCCTCAAAAAAAAAATATTTGCAGGAAATATTTGATTAGAACTTAATTTAATGACAGGAATTTCTGTACATATAATCTTTATCAAAAATGTATGATTCAGTTTAGGCTAGAAACCTCCATGAGCTGGAAAAGTTTTTGAAAATGCTGGTAAGGCAACTAAAGGTAGCGTCATTAAGTGCAGTTTGCAAGAGTAGAAAGGGTTGTTAGATAAGCAATTTAAGGCTTTCTGTCCTTGACTTGGTGTTTAAGCACCTATTTAACTTCAGTGACTAATTAGCATTGTGACTAAAGGCTGTTTTCATCAGGCAACGCCCTCATCCCTTAAATTACAAAACAGTCTCTTACCGCTCCCACTGGTCTTCCAAGAAAGTAAGGCTGGATTTTACAGCCTGATACATGCAGAGAAGTAGAGCTGGGAGGAGGGGCAAAAATGATTCTCTTTCATGTCTGGAGACTTTTGGAAACTGATTAAAATGAGGGTGAGTTGTTAAATTTTGTTTTCAAATAAAAATTATTACAAGGAAATCTTAGATTCTGGTTTAGTCAGTAGCAAGCTTTGCATGGAGTAGTATGCTGTGATTTTTGCTTTATGTTTCTGCTGAGCTGTGGCTTTTCAGGTCACAAAGAGGAAATTCCCCCTTGGGAAAGATGGACAGTTTGTGGAATACAGTTGAAATGGAATATGCATGCCTTTCAGCACTTCCATAGTTTGTCATTTTGGAATCCATTCCAAAGAATCTGATGAAATTTCATAAGATGATAGACCTTCTTGTAGAACAGTTGACTCACTATGCTTAGAAAATAAGCAGTTTTGTTTTGAGAAAGCTTAACCAACAACTTCCTTTCAGAACCGGAGCTGAACCCTGCCAGAACTAACGCTTTGGTACGTGCACCTCGCCAAACTCACGTCGGTGACCACAGCCCCTCAAGCAGGAGACCTCGGGCTGCTGAAGTGCCTTCCACCAAAAGCCAGATAGCAGCATGTCACCGGAGGGAGCTCTACGTCGACTTCCGTGCTATTGGCTGGTCAGGGTGGATTATTTACCCGAGTGGGTACAATGCGTTTTATTGCAGAGGAACCTGTCTCTTTCCCTTAGGGGAAAATCAAAATGCAACCAACCACGCAACTGTCCAGTCCATAGTCCATACACTCAAGTTGTCTCAAGATGTTAGCACACCATGCTGTGTGCCAGATGAATTGAAGTCCCTCAATCTTCTCTACTTTGATGATAAAGAGAATGTGGTCCTTAAAAATTATAAAGACATGGTGGCAACAAGGTGTGGATGTCATTAACAGGGCCTCCTCCACACTTTTTTTTTTTTTCCCTGCATTTGACATATAGCTGGGCTCCATACCCCATTTGTTGCTGAAGATATCAAGAGAAATGGCTTTTTGTATTATGGGGCAGGATAGCCAGAAGCTCAGCTGCGTGTCAGATCCACCAACCCACGCTGTGGCCATGTGAAAAGAAGTGTAAGGCTGCCTTTCGAAGAGCTGTGGGCTTCCCGTGGGTGTGCTGACCTGCATGGAAACCAGTTTGACAGCCCAAGATCCAGCGGAAAACATGAAAAACTGGAACTGTTGTGTAAAAGAATCCAAATACATGAAGTGAACATTTAAACAAAGGAGCTGTTTAGTATATTGAGGCAACTCAGCGGGCATCTGCTCCTGCCTCAAGCCCAGACAGGGGTGCAGCTCCCTCGAGAACAGAACCTTACTCAGCTTTGGCTGTGTGATCCAAAGGCTTGTTCACTTTTAGCCGGAGTTTTGGGGATGTGTGTTTGTTCAGAGCTCTCACCAGAGGCCTCCTCCATCTTCAATTTATGCATTTTCAGAAACGCACTTCACACCACTTTTCTATCTGTCAAATGCAGAGGGACATGAATTCCCTCTGGGACTTGCTGCCCACTAAGAAATCCAAGGGAACAGAGTGGGACTTAAGAGATGTGACTTGACTGGGGTTGCTCTTCTGCATGGTGAAAGGCCAGCGAGTGCCCCTTTTTTTATTCCTTTTCTTCCACCATGCTCTACTGTGGCAGTTCAGCTGTCTGTGGGGCAGCAGAGTCTGTGTTTCAGTGTGTGTTTGTACATTGGTACCCTCAGCTTGGCTAGGAACCCATATTGCACAGGAGGAAGGATGGAAGATGACCTCGAAGGTCTATGAGAACATGTTGGATGGTGCCCTGCTCCTGTGTCTAAGGAAAGTTTGATGGGAGATGCTCACTTCCCTTTCATTCTTCCTTAACACATAGGACACGGGCATAGAAGAGGACCTCTGACATCGTGATGTCTTGTTCCTTTTTAATGCAGGCAATCAGACCACAGCAGTTGCTCAGTCAGCTCACTGAACTGTGCCTTAAACCCAGTTAGGTTTCTTGCCTTCAGTGCCTTCTTGCCACTGAAGGAGGCTGACACCTGACAATGTGACACCCGCCATGGACAGAAAATTTATGGAGAATTTTTTACTCCAATGAGATAAAAAAAAAAGAAGGAGGAGGAGGATCAGAAAAATATTCATGTAAATGTTTTTCTGTAAATACTGATTTGTATAATTTTATTTAAAAAACAAGTATTTTGAGTATATTAACTTAATCTGTAATATAAAATATTAATTTTCAAATAAAAATGTACAATGTAATATTGGTCTGTTTTGTCATGCTGTATTTGAACCTTCTTCCTAAAGCTGTGATCAAATTCTTTCTGGAAAGAGAGGTCATTCCCACTGGCTTCAATGAATGTACTTACTTGGACATGCAACCTGGAGCAGTGTGAGGTGAAGAAGCCACCCACTGGAACTGGACAGGGTGCTGTGCAAAAGTGCATGGGTGAATGTCATGGGTTCCCAGTCAAATGGGAAAAATATTTCTTGGCCTAAGCAAAATTTCTGTGTGGAAGAAGAAGAGGGAAAAATATCTTAGTATGTGGTTATCTTATGAAGGTGAAATACAAACCCAGTAGCCAGGTGGTGCTAACTGCTAATGGAATGGGACTATTATCCTCTCCTATCTGGGACTATTATCCTCTCCTATCTGCTGGACTAGGTCAAAGAGATTTGGAAAGAGTAAAGAATCATAATCTCACCTTACTAAGTTATTTTCTGGATGGTGTTTTGCTGTATTTCCTTTTTATTGCAAGAGTGGCTGTGGGATTTTAAATCTGCAGGAACCATTGCTTGTGACTGCGAAAAGGCATCCAGAGTGGGAGTCCAGGCAAGGTTGGTGACTTCAGCTCGTATTATTGATACTTGTTTTAGCAGGGATCTGACAGACTGAAGCCTGAAGTTTGATCTGAAGTAATGCAGGGAGAGGGGTTGCGTTTGGAACAACTTCTGCATCCAACACATCCCAGTCTTATCTGTAACACCACCAATGCTTCTTCAAGCAGTGTATCTGCAGCGTCCTTCACTGCTCGACTCAGAAAATTACCTATTTTTTCCAGGTTATCTCAATGGGTTTCTTCTTTTTTCAGATACCAGGAAAAAAAGACAGATTTTTCCATTGAAAAGCAGGTATAATTAATAAATAAATGATGGGCACGTTGAATATTAGCTAACAAAGTGCTGCACCACAATAGGTGAAATATGCACAGTCAAGCTAGAAGCACTCAGTAGTTTTGCACACATTAAATTATTATTTTTTTCTGCACCACTCAACATAGTCTCATTATGCTCCATTAAACTCTGATAATTAAAACAAAATATATTGGAATTGTTTATCCTGGACTTTATAAGGAAATGAGGTTCATAATAATGCCAAGGGAAAAATTTACACTACAGCAGGACTTGTAATTAGAATAACAATTAGGTGCAAGTCAGGTCCCTTTTTTCTTTTCTTCCTTTTTTTTTTATGATAAAAGTACATTTTCTTGCTATATTTGACTGGAACGAATAACACCCAAATAAGAAATGCTGCACTTTTGAGTCTTGCTTTAATCACAGCACCTTGTGTTTTGACGGCATACAAGAAACAGCAGCTACAATTTTTGAGGGAGTTAATATTCAGAATGGACAGTCTGGAGAAGGACTGGTGACGCAGTCGGGTTATCCGTTTTTATTCCTTTTTATATCACAACAGCGGCACGTGACAGAGTGACAGCGAGCCCCATCATGACGGATGCTCTACAGATGCCAATTAGAGCCCCACCTAGCCCTGGGGAGCTCGCCCTGCAAACAGCAGGAGCAAAAGGGAGGGACTGCAGATGTCTCCTTCAGGGAGCCACCCGGAGCGATCTACACCCAGGAAATCAGAGGGGATCCTGTGTGAAGGCCGTGGTGAGGGCCGCATGCGAGTGGATCTGCGCCCATCCAGCTGCGCACTCGGGCTGGATCTCTCCCAGACCAGCAGTCCTTGCCTCATCCCCACTGTGTGGGGTCAGCGTGAGGCCTGTTTTCCTCTGGTAAACCACACAACTTGCTCGTTACTCCCACAGGCCCGTGGGCAGCTTTCAGAGAGAGAGAGACTCTGGGGCCGGCACGAGAACCCATCCAGGCTGCAGAGCTGCAGGCTACGGCCTTCCCATAGCTCAGCCATACCCCAGGGTTGACAGGGAAGAGGCCGGGTACGTGGAGTGGGAGTGATCCCAGCAAGTGAGGGCATGGTGGCTGCTAAGGTGGAAGGAATTGCCTGGGCAGACTGGTGTCTTCCTCTGCGATGAGGAGGCCGTCTTAAACGTCCTGTGTGAGGAGTCTGGAGCGCGTGCGGTGCTGTCTGCGTCAGGTCTGTGCTCTGCTCCCTCCAAGGGCCTTGCAAGATGGTAGTCAGCATGGGGCATCTATCGGGAAGATTCAGAGCTCTTTCCAGAGTGACTGGGTGGTTATTATGGTAACGACCTCGTGCTCTTTGCAGGAAAAGTGTCAAGTGTGTGCTGTACTGGAAAGATCCGCAGGGGGCAGGATTTTAGTCACAGCCCTGGAGCTCTGTCTCCTGAAAGCAGGAGAGAAGCTGAGTTTGTCACAGACACTCAACCCTGCAGCCGGTGCCCAACTGAACTCCTTTAGGGTCACATGCACCCATTAGCAAATATGTACACGTGAATGTTTTGCACGTTGTTCTTGTTCATATAGACACCCTCTCTCCTGGTTCATCCTGAACGGCTTCCCAAAGGCTGATCTGCCTTACCTGTAGCTGAGGTGGAGCACTCGGGGCTAATCGGAGAGCATTGCCACATCCCTGCACCTTTCAATGTCTTTGTGCAACAAAACTCGTCACGCCCAGGCCGTTTGTCCCCCGCTGGTGTGTAGCTCCCCTGCAGGGAGAGCAGTTAGCAGGTGTGAACTGACCTTTGGTGAACACGACAATGGTGCCTTAAAGCAGGTTATTAAACGTTTCCTTTCTTCCTCCTGGGTTTATTGCCAGAAGTCGTTCACAGAGTAAGACAGTCTGCTAAATTTCTGTTGACGCAGGGGTACGTGACCATATAGATTCCTGCAGATACTAATGGCTCTAATTCAGAGCTAGATCTCAGCCTGTGTTTTCTTGTGTGGAGAAAAAAAAGAAAGAACTGTAAGTTCTGCCTGCAAGTTAGAAAAATCCCTGTTACCAAAATGTTCGACATTTAACCAAAATCATGATTTGGTGATATTGTAAATCTAATTTTAGGGTTCAAAAGTGTGACGGCTTCATAGCATAAAACATTTTTGTGGCATAAATCCCGAATATTGGTTCAGAACTGCTTTAAAAATATATTTTTTTAAGTCTCAGAACTATTGATTAGACAGAATTGTCAGGCAGCATAAAGCCATCATGTAACTTAAAAGTCGGTATAAATTCCACTGTGTAATCTAGCTAGCTTGAAAGAAGTGCAATTCTTTGCCTGTACCTAGTCCGCATCAAATTTGCTACTGTATCTACTAAGCCAGTGTTGATAGACACTACTGATCCCAAGCTATCAGTGAAAGGTGTCAAGACTTCAGCAGGACAAAATCAGTGTGAGAACAGACGATGATGTGAGAAAAAGAATGGAAGGATAGGCAGTAAAACCTGGTCTCTTGACAGAAGAGGGCAGGCGTTTTCTAAAGCAGTGTGCTAGCGTAATGCCTTAAGCGTATTAGATACTCATTTTTTTTATATATATCTAAATTAAAAAGATAAGCCAATATATCTCTGGAAATTATTTCCAAATCTTTATTGGAAGTTTTGCCTAACATACCACAAAATGAAAAGAGTTATGCAGCAGGTCTGGGAAATGGAAGAATTGATTTAGTTTGACATTTTAAAAATATGTTTATGTTTAATTTATCAAAAACTACTCACAAATATATTCACATAAAAATTTAGACTGGAAAGGACCTCTGGAGAAGATCTAGTCCAACCTCAAATAAGTGTTGACTTCAAGTTCATGCTCAGGCCCTTGAGCAGCTGAATTAAGAATATCCAAGGGTGGAGAGCCAAAGACCTCTGTAAGCCCCTGTTTCAGTGCTCACCCAAACCAACTGTGAAAATTTCTTTCCATATGTCTAAAGGTACGGAGATACCTCCAGTCTGCACACTCTGAATCACTGCAAATGGCAAGCAGTGAAGGGACAAGGCGTATATTTGGTAAAAGCATAGTTTGAGGCAGGGAACTGTTGCTGTTGAATAAAGTTTCCTGATAGTTTCAGCAAGCTAGGCCACTAACATTCAGGCCTCTAAATATGCCACGGAGTATCTCCTTGTTCTCCAAGAGAAGGAGGTGAAGTATGGTTTATGGAATGTCTTCTACGCATTCATGCAATTCTGACCATAGTCCCAACTGGCTCCAAAAGGAAACACACAGCGCGCACAGATGGAATAACTACATGTGATTGCTGAGTAAGTGTTACTTTTGTGTGTGTGGTTTAAACTTCATGCGGCCTGGGCTGAGCAAGCATAAAACAGGACCTAAAAGAGGGTCAGGCCTGACACACTGAAGGACTTTTCAGTGGTGTGTAATTTAAGATTATATCCTTCCTCCCCTGCCTTTCCCTTGCCATGGCCTGACACTTCAGGCCAAGTATGTTGATTGCTCAGCCCAGACAGAGAATTTCTTCTTCAGTGTTGCCTATTAAGAATCATGTAATTTTAATCATGTCTAAGAATCATGTAATTTCAGTTCAGACAACAGTTTTAAAATGAGAAAAATGTATATATGTATACCTGCTATATCCAGGCCCCATTAGAGAAAAGAAAGACTTACTTTCATTGTGTAGGGGACCAGAGATGTAAAAGTTCAATCATCGGAAAGCGTTTGCTTTGTACACTTTAAACCTGCTAGTGTAGCTGGCACGTGCTCTTTGGTCTAATTGCTGCTTTCCAGCTTGGCCTAATTGATGCTCTGATTTGCAGTCACCTGCCTCCAGGAGCCCATGTTTCATTACATTTTACCCTTGCTCCCGAAATCCTAAAATCCCCATGGGGAGAAATAGATTACAGCAATCCAGAGCTTTTATATGTGAGCTGACAATTCTTTCTCCCCCAATACTTTTCTTTATCTATACGTGAATAGTGAAAATATAGTAGGGAAACAAAGAAATGTATCGCTAGCCACAAAGAATCTTTATTTAGGCAGGCATAACTACCTTCAAACTCAATAGGAGTTTTACTTAAACTGTGAATGAAAAATGCAGTGGTATACATTCAGCACAGAAATATTTTAATAACCTAATTGGGATGTTTATATTACAAAACTGTGTTGTTTCTGGTCAGAGCTGGAAATCAGAAGTTCTCTGCTGCAGAATGTGGTGATATTTTCCATGGGAAATGATTTAAATACGAGCTTTTGAAATACAGAAACCTCATGGCTTTAGCCTTAAATAGGCATTTCAGTCTTAAAAAAAATCCTCTAATGTCTGCTGCAGTTTGATTTCAAACGCGTCACATTCTTCATTAAAGCAATCATTGTTAAAACAGAGGGACATAAAGCAACATAGGATTTATTCCTTCATTAAACTGATGATCCGTATATGAAGCCAATTAACATTATGAGTCTGGTGAACATCAAGTGTAAAGAGGTTACAGAAAATTAAAAGCAGTCACCTTGGTCTTTAGATAAAGAAAGAACACTTTTACATTATAAATTATAAGAGTGTCCAAGCGGGACAAATCGGCAAATTTGGTTAATTGGAAAATACATTTTACTGCACATGAATTAAGGTAAAATAACCTTTTAGCTGTTAGTCTTTTGCATGTGTTTGTATGGGGGGGTGTCAGATATTGGGAATCACGGGAAAGGAAGTGTTTAGACAAGAAAAGCCACACAAGCCGTTTGTTCAAACTTGAGCCATTCAGAGTCTCCTGAGGTTTGCAGACAATCCCCTCGGAGCTGAAGCTCTGGAAGGGAAATACTCGTTCGGTGATTTTGCTCATCTACTCAATCCTAAAAATTTACTGTTATAGGAGAAAAAAAGAGATGCGTTTGTGTGTGCAGCAAAGAAACAATTTTGCTTTCAGATACATAGCAAGCAGGAGAAAGTCTACTCAGAATTATATTTACTTAGACTTTCCTCTGCAGACCTAGTGACGATGACTAACATCAGTATGTGCGAGTGGATGTGGGAGGGAGACTTTAAGCACTTTGCTTTGTTTTTTATTTATTCATTTATTTTTAGCGAGGTGTTGTCCCTCACCTCTGCATGTTATTTCATGCTTCGGGTTCTCTTCTACGAGGTCCTTCGGTAACTGGACGAGAGCGGCTGCTACAGACATGCGGCACAGCCGCCCCCGCGGGCAGGGACGTCAGGCCCGCAGCGGGCCGGGCATTGCGGGCCGGGCCGGGCCGGGCCGGGCCGGGCGCGGCGCTGGAGGCGACCGGAGCAGCAGGAGGAGCAGGGTTGGTGCCGGTGGTGCTGCGGGAAGGCTCCGGTAAGAACGCGCCATGTGTCTTAAAAGTTAGTTACGGGGTGATTTTGCGTCTCGGGAGCAGAACG
>JAWLRI010000060.1:695492-718690 GCA_034781795.1 Crypturellus tataupa | reverse complement strand
TTTTTGTTTGTTTGTTTTCTTTTTTTTTTTTTTTTTTTTTTTTTTTTTTTTGACATCACGGCTGCAGAGTGCACATTTGGCCAAAGAACGCAAATGAAGACGATCTGTCATTTTCATGATGCACTTTAATAACATCAACATAATGTGGAATATTAGATTAGGTTGATTAATCGGTCATTCATAATTAACTAGTGATAATGTTCTACACTAATTTGTCCGCGTCTCCAAGGTACTAAATTACATCAATGCACATCCATTTCCTTGCTTTTGGAGCAGGGGGGTGTAGAGAAAAGAGCTGAGACGAGATCCTCCAAAAGCCGCTATGGTCACTGTGAAGCAGGGGGGTTAGTCAGCTGCAGGGAGCCCAGCTGCCAGGAAGAATCCTCCGCACGCCCTCAACTTTTCTCCCCTTCGCCTACTTTCCAAAAGCCTAATTTAGATGGCTATGGAGCCTGCACACTAATTCCCACACATTTACCATGATCCAAGAAGTGCCACTGCCCATAACAACTCTCTTCTCCCCACTTTCCTTTCTTCTCCCTCTCTGCTTTTTTTTTGATCCAACTATTCGTTTTTTCCATATCCAGCAATTAACTTTACTCAAAGGTCTCCAAGATGCTAAGAACAGCAGTCCTGCAGTTGTAAGAGATGGATCCATAGAGCACTGCAGGCATCCACTGCTGATTTGCAAGCCGTTTTTGAATGCTATTATGTATTCATTTTATTTACAGGGTTTTCTTCATGCCATTTTTGTATTTTTATTTACTTATTTATTTATTTGGGTGCTCCGGGTTAAGACTATGCAAAGATCTAATTGTAGGAAATATAATAGCTTGCCTTTTGTTCCCTAGGGTCATGTTAGTATCTCTTAAAACCCAATGGCTGAAAAGAGATAATGGAATTCACCACAGTAAATTGGGGATTGTAAACAAATTATTTCTCCTATAATCAGATTATGCAATCCTGATTATTAAATCTGAACATGAATCATTGGTCATATGCGGGCAAATTAAACTGATTATTATTTGGGAATGAAAATCTCCTTTTGCTGGTGCATTGTAGGTACTGGCTTAAAAATAATAAAAAATGCCATTTTGGCTATTGGTGCCTAAAGACTGAACTGCAAATTGAGATAAATGGGACAATTATTGAGCATTCAGAAGTGGAAGATCATAACTTCTTTCTGAAAGGTGCAAGGGTGAGATAGGGGTGGTGACAATTAGGTTGCTGAGGACTGGTGTTCAGCCTTGTTGTTGGCTATTATGCAAACAGACAATAGATGCAAGCATTTGTTTAGCCTGCTTTCATGCAGGGACATGGGGAAACACAGAGGATGGGAGATATGTTTACATTTATACCCCTTGCTCATTCAAATATGATTAATGTGCTATAAAGCAGAGTCTTAATCGAAGATGATGTTGTCAAACAATAACTAAATAGGGAAATAAACGACTTCATCATGCTCTTTCCTCAGAAGCAGGCGAACTGTCAGTGCAAAGTCATTAAAATATGATAATGAAAAATAGCTCAATTAAATGTTGTTATAGCTGTGACCTTCATTCAATTAAGACGCAAGAAAGTGTCTGCATTTTGCTTTGCATTTAACTGCTCTAAATTTAGAATATAGATAAAATCATTATTCAACGTTTGCTGATACATGCAATTAAAAGGCAGCTAACTAAAAATGGAGTTGTAGGAGGGGAATAATAATAATAACAATCTTGCCTGTACTTGAAGTCATGTATTAAAATGTGGATTTCCTAACCTCAAGGGAAGCTTGGTATTTTTCACCTCAATAAGGTACTTTCAGAGCACCAGCCCCAAGGTAAATGAGAGAAGAAAAAAAAACGGAGTGCTGATCCTAAAGAACATGAGTATTTATGTTGTGTATCAAAGAAAAATAAGTTTTGAAAAGTAGTATTTATTAGACTGACTGCAGAAAGGTCTTCCAAGATTAGTACCTACTCCTCCTCAAGTCACTAAATGTTGGTCTGGCCAAGAGCAGCAGCTAGTTTCAGCACCCACCGCAGTGAGGATGAGATGGCCAAGACACCCCTAGCTTTGCAGTTTTTATCCCTTTAATTCTAGCAGGAGCTCATTTAAAGATTTATACACAATTCCTTCAGAGTGCTTAGATACATAATTCCGTCCCTATAAAGAAGGTACTTAAATACGTATTAAAACACAGAAGTGAATGTTAGATGTGTGCATAAGGTAAGCGTAGGCTTAAATGTTTTGCTAATTGGTACAATAACATTGGAGGTTTGGATTTTTTCTTAACATGCCAAGACATCCAAAAGGATGTCTTTAGACACAGAAATACTCCGGACACAGAAATACTGCAGATACAAGTGTATTCTTAAGGCATAAGCAAAATAGGACGGAAAATATGTAACAGAAAAAATTTACCAAGCTTCAAAATGACTGATTTCCCAAGAGTGGCAAATTATGAACAGTTTCCTCACTTCATGCCCAACTAAACACGGTATTGGCACTGACTGCTCTGCTGCTCCAGGTATGGTTCCAGAACCGAAGAGCCAAATGGAGGAAAACGGAGAGAGGCACCTCTGACCAGGAAGGCTCCAAGGAAGCAATGGCCGAGGTCGCTCCTCCCGTGAGGAATTTAAATTCTCCTTCTCCAGCAGATCAAACCAGGAATAAAAAAGAGAATCTGGAGATCCAGCAGAGGTAAGAGTAATGCTTGTATCAAGCACCTCTTTCTGAATATGAACGTGCACAGACAAAGACTTGCTTCATGCCAGGCTGAGACCTGACATTTTCAGGTACAGCCCAAATCATGAGAAGATGAAGCATCTCCCTTGGGACTCAGGGGCAAAAGTGCTTCCTGCAGGGATACTAGTGCCTCTGGGAGGCTAATGTTTAGCCTCCTTTGCTGCCATGGAGCCTGTGATCATAACATGAGTATACATTTGTGTTCCCACACATGCACTGCCTTGAATCAGCTAGTTCTGTTTTTGCAAACCATTTTCTCTTCTCCTCCAGCCTGAGTCGAGCGGTTGGTCCTACCGGACCCTTCTTCCCCTCCTGCCTGCCGGGGACTCTTCTCAACACAGCCACCTACGCACAAGCTTTATCCCATGTCGCCTCGCTAAAAGGTAAGCAGCTTGGTTTGGCTTTGGTGACAAGCTCGGGTGCAGCCCTGCCCAGCTGAGGGCGGTGTCCAGTCACGCCAGTGGAGAAGGCCATAGGAAAGGACGGATCCTTCTGTCAGGATTGACAGCAATGGCCCTGGTTGCGCGGTGTTGCAGGTTCGGGAGTGAGTCACCTGTGAACAGTAGCATGGTTTGGGGCAAATCCCACCCAGTTGGGTTTAGTGAAGTCAGGGTTTGTCTCTAGGAGTAAGGCAGGTAGGGTTTGATTCTTTAACATTTACTTCGCATGTATTTTTTTCTTTTAAGAGTCAAATTTATACTAATAAATTAGTTATACACGTCCTTTTGCATTATGCATTACCTGGCACCATTGCTGATGCCTCATCCGTTCTTTGCCTTTGCACGATGGATCTCTGCACGATGGCAGCGCTTTCCACTCCTCAATAGCAGGACTTCCCGAGATCGTGAATAAAGTGTGTGCATGGGGATAGGGAGTATACAAAGCAATTCCTCATTTCCTGGGACCCAGGCATCAAGAAGGGTACATCCAGTATCCGTACTCTTTTTAAGTGCCCAAAAAGCAGTGGTATGCATCTTTTAAAAATAAATCACCAGCTTATCCATTAGTTGCTCCTCATCTAACAATTTGTAAGTCTAAGGGTGTAAGCAGGATGAATTCAATTTATAGATTTATAGGATGCAAAAATCGCATACCACTGCAAAGCACAAAGCAGCACACCTATTTACTGAATGCCCCAATGTATTACATATTTTGTGAGGAAAGCTTCCCAAAGTTTAAGACCATCTTCTATGAATGTAAATGTATTTTTATATCTGCCTATGTTTTCTGACATACCTCATACGCCACACAAGTATTTCCCCAGAGAAATCATTGTGGCCAAAGTATATTCCTGAAGCAAATGTTCACAACTGCTGAGTTTTGTATCAAGTCCAGCATCCTGCACATGTTCTCCTGTCTTTCTGAAAGGGTAGAAGTCAAACACAGCATGTAGTTACTGCCATCCTGGTGGGTGAGGAATAAGGAATTTGAATCAAGAAAACCCATAAAACTTTAAGCATGACTGTGTACCTGGACCCTGTGGGCAGTGGCTGTTGTACTGCACGCGTCCTCTAGATCTCTGCCTTGTGGCCAGGAGGTCTTGGACCAGAAGATTTCTTCTTATTTCATCGGGGAGAAACAACCTCTCTGGAATAGATCCAGATGAAATTATTTAGATAAAGACATTATTGAGGGATAAATGTGTTTTCAGAAAGGTTGAATGGTTTGGAAACAGCTGAGTTCAGTGAATAGTTTCAGATGGAAGTACTATTTCTTTCTTGAAGCATTGCAGTTAAGTATTTGCAAAAGTAAATACCTCAACACTTTATTCTTGCTTAATTCATTTTTATTTAGCTCAATTTTGAGGAAAATAATCCTAATAAAACCAAGCAGAATTAAATAATGTTTTATTTGTCCTGAAAAATCTGTTATGAAGGTTTTTTAGTTTTATTTATTTAGATGACCCCCAGATTTTTTTTTCCATTTGATTTTACTGCTCATCCCCTAAATTGAAATAATAATTATTTTCTCCTTTTTGTTGTATTTAAATTTCACAACTAAGGGTGGGGGGATCTTATTCATGAATCTCTTGTAGGGAAGTTCATTAGATAGGCAGTTGCCCAGGCTAAAGGGTTATGTCCCTGAAAATTATTCCCAAATATAAATACTTTTTTTTTCTCTCAATTTGAATAGAGATGGACAGGTACCAGAGAAACCCATCTGAATATTCATTGCTGAAATGCCCAGTTTATATTTCCTCTCTGGCATCTCTAGTTACATGCAAGGGAAGTGGGATAATGTAATCCATTGTGATTTTCAGAACTCCAACTTTTTTCTATGCAAATTTTAAGTAAGTGAAGTACTGCTATAGAGGCCATCTGTATGAGTCCTGTAAATTGACATGTATTCTCATCTTTGAGAGAGCAATCCTGGCTGGTAAAGTGAGTTGTAAGCTTCAGTAAGTAAGAAAGACAGTAACAGATGCCTGCAGACAAATGGGTGCCGTTGGTGCATCAGACACCACTGGGAAGTTTAGGTTGTTTGCTTGTTCTTCTCAGGAGACAGGATTTGCTTCTTGAGCTTGTGAGCCAATGCTTTGTTTGTGGCAGTGAATAATATTTGACTGATGCTTTTAGAAGGAGACAATTAAGATCTATACAGTAAATAACAAGTGTTGATGATGATGCAACTAATTAACAATTATTTTAGGCTCTTATGGGCCATTTTCATTGTGCCACCTGAGAATTCTGTCATATGTATGGAAACCAGTACTTTGCTTTCTCTGAGGCTGATTGCTTGGCTCCAGCCCCAGATTTCCAGGGCTGTATAAAGTGTCTAGGACATGTTACCCAGATCTACTGTGTAGCACAAGGATAGAATAAATTTACTTTTCCAGATGAAGTCAGTCTAGCAGACATGAAATCTCCTAACAGCCTGGCATAGGGCAGGGTTTGAAGCTGCTGCTTTGCTTGCTTCATGCTTTCTGTGGCTCTGCAAGTCTTCAACACGCAGCACTGATCTGAGTCCTGCATGTGCTACTTCCACATAAATGAGGAATAGTGTTGGATCATGAGGCTAGGTTTGCACAGGCAACCAAAGCAAACTCTTCTCCTGAGGCAATATGCCCTGTGAACCCATCTCTGAAACTGATATTTTTTTTTTCCTGAAGAAATGGCATTACTGTGATAGGATGCTCTTTGAAGAAAACAGGCCATCTGTACAACAGACATCAGAACTGTAATTCAGACCACAGACTGTCCCAGGGAAAAGTATATCACCACTGTACAATTTCTATCTGTTTCTGTCCAATATTTTCTCTTCAATAACAGATCTTTTCCTTCCCTTAAGTCATCTCCCTTTCCTAAGATTATCATGTCAGAGGCTGTACTTAGTATCAAGCACCTCTTAATCTCTGTATTACCCCATTACATACTGTTCTTTCAGGCAGTTGAGTCCATCAGTAGAAAAACAATCATAAAATCATAATTCCTATGAGATACAGGCCTTCCTATTTCTGGGTTTTAATTCTTCACTGCTGGCCAAAGTCAGGAAGAAGTTTGACTCATATATATGAAGTTTCTGGTGTTTGTTACGGTCTGAAATTGTGCTAATTTGACAACTATGCTACTTCATTGTGGTGACTTCGACATTTCCATGATCTTCCAAGATGAATCACTTACTGTAAACCGTGCATCTGCAGTCCATTTAGTAGATTTAATTGCAGACCTCAAATATGAAGGGAAAATACTTGTTTTATTTATGGGCTGTATAACAATAGAGTCATCAGGAAAAGCTAGTGTTCTGCGCAGAGAGAGACCTCAAAGTACCTTCTTAATGGATGACAGCATGAATGCAATTCATTAATGTAGAAACGTTATTAATGGGTGTAAACAAGAATCTCCGGTTTTTAGCGGAAGCGTTCCACCGTTCTGGTGGCTGAGGCCAGGAGTGTATCTGTCACATTCTGCTCAAATTTCCCCAGACCCCATGATTCAAAGTGCAGTGTATGAGGAGAGAAATAATTACACTTGCCAGGGAATTACTTTCATAATTCACCCACAGCTCTGCTCTGTGCAAGTTATAGCTCACTTGGTTTTCACAGCAGCTCCGCGCTACTGAGGGAAAGGCACGATTGCATTACGCACATCAAAGTGGATATTCCGGGGCCCCATTGATTAGGCTCTTTTATGGTTTGTTGCTGCTGTGGTTGCTCTTGTTCATATTAGGGAGCCCTAATTGCAGTATCCAGGAAAAAAAATCAGAACTGTCCATCCATTACATTTCAATCTCTATTATGGAAAGACGAAGAGAGTTTGCCCAACATCACTGAGTTAGAGACAGGCTGAGAAAGAAGCATTCAAGGACCCTACTTACCCTTGAACTAGTGTTTACTGAAACGAGCACCGTGGCTTACCGTATGACTGGGGGATGGAATTAAAACTCTTTGGGTTCTTTATTGTCTCTGTCATTCATTAGTACTTGATGATGGATTTACTGACCTTTCTCACCATGTAACCTTGGGAAACCCATGTAACACAGCAAAGGTAGTGAGGGAGTTCCGGTTTCGGGAGCTCTTCGTTTACTTGTTACTGTGACTTCAGAGAATTTAAAACATTTCTTTAGCTTGCCGCTAAATTTCCATCACCGCAAGTCCCTAGCTCTGGCACTGCCCTACCTCACAGGTATATTTTCAGTCTCTGCAACAAGGGTTAGGGAATACCAAGGTATCAGAAGTCCTAGAGGTGGAAGCACCTGAGACACACAAAGGAAACGGGTGCTGGACTGTTCCTCCAAACCTAATCTTAATTAGGCCTATGAACCTTAACTGGGCAGGGGTTTCTTCTGAGCGTGACATAAATCTTGAGGAATTGCATTCAGCTGATCGCATCAGACACCGATAAACATAAAAACTGCAAGAGGAAGGGAATTGGGGTTTTGTCTTTTGGAAAGAACATCTATAAAATTCTTTAGACTGTTAAAATGTTAAAATATCTATTTTAAATACTCATGGATCAATACGGGCTTTCCATTGCACTCTCCTAAGCTGAAGCTGAACCTTAGAACTGCACAAAAGGATCCACAACAAAGTTCTGGATTAAATATTGTTACTATTGAAATGTGATGTTGGCGGAGACAAGACAGAACTAATTTAATTTTCCTGTCAGTCTCTGTAGTAGATCAATTAAACTGCCAAGTGGATCAAATATTTCAGACTGTATTTATTACATTAAGTATTTATGTTCAGGCTGAGCCTTTAAAGTATGATCTCATATAGGAATACAAGGAGGTTTAGATCAATTCAGCAGAATTTGCTGTAAGTTAATGGAAATCTAATTGTGTATTTTAATTTTGTGTACAAGAGTCAGTAAGCTCTTGAAAGAAGGAAAGTTATTCCCTGTCTGCATTGTAGCAACCTGGTAAAATTCCATTCAAGTATTACAAGACTGATATAGATGTTAGTGAAAGCTGGATCAGACTCTATGACTAAAGACATAACCCTTACTGATTTTGGTAGGAGTTAGGTGCCTGGACTCCTGAGGAGCCTGAGTAACTGGAATATTCTGTCCTTCTTTCCTGGGGTTCACAGGTTCAGTGTTACTGCAAGAAGATGTGAGCAAACACTAATGTCTGCTCTATATGAACACATCTTTTTCAGGGAAGTTCCTATTCCCGTCTCTCATGGATTGATTGTCAGAAACCATGGACTCCTAATTCTCACATCATTTATTCCACCTTTAATGCTAGCAAGGTCTGATAGATTT
Organism: Crypturellus tataupa; assembly: GCA_034781795.1. Taxonomy (NCBI): domain Eukaryota; kingdom Metazoa; phylum Chordata; class Aves; order Tinamiformes; family Tinamidae; genus Crypturellus; species Crypturellus tataupa. The sequence goes on along the minus strand of JAWLRI010000060.1, from coordinate 710,255 downwards.
TGCTGGACTTAACTGTCCACAGACAGAGGCAACTGCAGGGTAGATTCATCCCTCCTTTTGCAATAAAAAGACACAGGGCTAAATCATACACTCCTATACTCTATCAAGACCCTGAAGCAAATGACACTGGTTATTCGACATTTATTTGCATGTGAGCTGTTATTTGCAAGTGTTTTAACCTTAGTGAAAATGAAATGAATGGTTAATGGGTGAATTATTACTAGAGAGACCCTAGTCTTCACACAGATACCTGTGCTGCCTCAGGTTGCAGAGCCACTGGGTCTAATTATTAAGCAAAGAGCTTAGATTGTTTTTGAAGACTGATAAATATTTTATTCCTTTCTAACCATAAAATTAAAATTATTTTTAGGGGATGGAGGCAAATGCTGCTTTTTGGAAAATGGGAAGACTCTTCTTCCCATCTGCTGTTCAACTGCCAGGATTTGCACTAGGTGTCTGTTTGTTAGGTACTAGGATGGGAACTGCGTTAGGAAAACTTGCTCAGTTTGCCTGAGAGGCTGCAGTGCGAAGGCAGCCAATGCACAGACAGGCCTTTATGCTTCCCTATTTCAGAATACAACTTAGTGAGGCTTAACAGTACGGACAAAACTAACAAAGTGTGGTGTCTGCAGTGGAAAGACCTCTGCAAGTACAAACATCTTGGGCTTTCTCTGTCGCTAAAACAGCCCTGAAGTGGCCATATTTCAACAGGGCAAAAAGATGAATGGATGTGGTTGGAGGTGGCAAAACTGTATGCTGTGTTATTGAATGGATTTTCTTGTAAACTGTCCTTCGATCATGCTCAAAGTAGCACTCTGATGTTTAAATTAGCCACAGAATTCCCGACTGAGCCTTCCTAGTGTTAAAAAAGAAAAAAAAAGAAAAGAGGTTTTAGTCAAAATTTGTGTGGGGGATGCCTATGAATGCCTGGTAATGTTGCTTTAGTGATCATATGCTCAATCAAAAGAGTATTGCAAGAGTAACAGATTTTTTAGTTATATCAACAACTCATTTCTTGTAGATTTTGTTTTCTAAGTGCAAGAAGCATTTTCTCCAGAACCTGCAAGCTGCTAGTGTCCGACAACTGCTAGACAGAAGTCTTGCTAACATCCTAAAATCAAGCATCTGTCTGCCTTCATCTCTAGCAGACAGGTACTGACCCATTGCTACCAACAGCAGAAGTATAAAAGAAAACATCCCTGCTCCCTGCAGGTTATTAGTTTCATCACTTAGTCATGAGCCATTTAACTCAAATATTAACTGCAGAAATTAAAGCAAGTCCTTGGCTTGGAAAGATCAGAGGAAGACATTGCACCATGGCAGTTGTGTTCTGTGGCGCTGTTTTCTATTCGGGGTAGCATAGTAGCCAAGAATGAGCTTTTACCAGGGGTGTAGAAGAGGACGTGGTTGTTTGCCCCAGGAAAGGAAGACCCACCAGATTTCTCATCAGAGAGCAATACAAAACAGGAGTTCAGCCATTCTCTTTTCCATTTGATAGAGCCACCCATGCTAGGCACCAGGATGGGTCTTTGAAGACACTGTTTGTCCAGTGACCCTGGTGACCCTGGACTTCCAGGAGAGCTTGTTTGGGAACCATTCTAGGTTCCACTGATGCTGCAGGCTGAGGGAGAGGAAGATCTTGCAGTGTTCCAGCTCAAGAAGGCAGCTGGTGAGGGAAGGACTGCTTCCAGTAGTGGGGTGAAGGGAAACCTTTTCATTTCGATGAAGAACTTATTTCATCCTGTCTTCAGTCTTTATTGCCTGCTTGAGAGATCTCAGGTAGTGATGGTCTATCCCATCTTTCCTGCTGGTGGTCCAGACTACAGTCAGTGGCACTAGCTCTAGATGGGCTTGGATCAGTTCTGGAGGATCTTGTCTTTGAGGCGGCATTGGTATGCAAGCCCAGAGGTGGTGTGGGTGACAGTACAACAACCCCCTTCAGGTAAATATGACACCAAGAATTGGCAGAGGCCTAGCCAAGGAAGTGCCAAGAAGCTGTGCAGGACTCGATGCAGCTCAGATGTGGAATCTGGTGTTGCTCAACAGTTCCCACCTTATGTTACCACATGAAGTCTATGCTGGACAAGAAAAATGTATTTAGAAGCAGGCAGGTTACTAAACTGTTTGTCCCAACATGCTGCCTTTGGTTCTTCACAGTAAGTGAGGGGAGAGTACTTGTGCTATCTCATAGCTCTGCGTGGGTGATCTCACAGTCCTTTCTGTCCTGAAAAATCCAGGATAATTCTGCTTTCCAGGAGAATATGTTAGTCAAGCAAAATCAAATCTGATATTTTGGCCAGGCAAAGAAGCAGCAGAATTATGCATTAAGGAGCTTGACAAGCACATCCAGAACCACTGTTTGACAGTTAATCCCGCCCAGCGAGCCTCCATTCCAGGATGCCACGTTTCTCTGCACATTCCAGTATGTTCACGTTTCTCGCGGCAGCAGCCTTCCCGGCGCAGCTCAGTGGTGGGAGTCCCACCCTGCCCGGACAGCGCTGGGCCCAGATCCATGCTGCCTCACCCGGCAGCAGGAGTGCAGGGCCTCCCCCAGCATGCGGCTGCTGCTAGACACAAGGCTTGGGAGAGGAACTGGGAGATGGCTCAGCCTGGTTTGCAAGAAAACCTAATGCGATTGCAACTTTATTACTTGTTTCCAGGTATGCTGCCCTAATGTACTCCCTTTACCACTCCAATGACTGGCTCAGCAGGGCAGTCTCACTCTCCTGGTGCTGACTCAACAAACATCTCTGTACCTCCTGAAGGCCTATTGGAGAGGGGACTATGCCAGGCAAGACTCCACTCCATCCTTGCCCTCCACAGAGGGAGAGCTAGGGGCTGTCCTGCCAGAATGTGGCAGTCATCCTGGCCAGGTCAGGGGATAGACCCCAGCTCAGACTCCTTTCCAGTGGGACCCTCTCCTCGTGTGGCACTGACAGAATCTCGTCTCCTTTCTCCCCCAGGGAGCCCGCTGTGCTCGTGCTGTGTCCCCGATCCCATGGGCATCTCCTTCCTGCCCACGTACGGCTGCCAAAGCAACCGCACGGCCAGCGTGGCGGCGCTGCGCATGAAGGCGCGGGAGCACTCGGAGGCCGTGCTGCAGTCCGCCAACCTCCTGCCGACCGCCAGCAGCAGCCCCGCGCCGCCGGCCAAGCCCAGCCCGGAGGGCAGCCCGGACAAGCAGCCCTCTCCGGCCAAGGAACACATGGATGGAGAGAAGAGCGTATGAGGCCGGGCCTGCGCCAGCCCCTAGGCTCACTGCGAGGCCCCCGCGGTGGGACTTGCCACAGGGGGAGGGCAGCGCGGCCCGGCGCCAGCTGACGTCACGGCACCGCCACGGACCTGGGCACCCACGGCAAGACCCAATAGCCCTTCCAGCTGCCTGCCCTGTGCCCTGCTCTTCCTGCACCTCTGTAGATTAACCCCCCTGATTTACTGGCACCGTCTGTGTTTGGAAACGTCTGTGAAACTGTTTTTAGACCCCTCGCACCTCAGCAGTGTCAGAAAGGAGGGCTTGCTGCCTTTCCTGCTCCCTTTCAATCTCCACGTCCTCAAGTTCTCAAGACAACTCCCCAGGGTTGCTTTTCTGAGCATCAGGACTGGGCCCGAACACACCTGAGGCTGTGTCCCATGTAGGCCAGACCTTGGCCCGTCTGTATGTGGGACAACTGATCTCTGCCTGTGGCCACGTTCAGAGCAGAGCAGAGCAGAGCAGCGAGCTCCTCGCCAGGCCCCTCCACAGCGGGTCAGTGCTGCCACCAGCAGCCATCCTGCCTCTGCCCAGCGCCCAGCAGCAGGGATCCCCTTTCCACACGGACATGGCAGGCTGGGAGCAGGGCCAGGCGTCCAGACTTGTGCTCAGAGGAAGGAGAGGTCTCCAGGACTCCTTCATCTCTGCTGAGCACACTGTGTACCTGTGTATATGCTGGTATATAATATCCCTTGCAACTGTTGTTTTCCATTTGACTCCTACCAAGCCCTTCCCAGAGGGAAGATCTAAGGGAAGCAGAAAATTGAGTGAAAATCGTTATAATTTTTCTTCTCCCTTCTCTTCCCTTAAAGTTGAGCTTTCTATGAAGTAGATCACTGGGGAATTGCTGAGATCAGTTTACCTGGGAATAAATTCCTTGCACTAGTCTTGATGTGAACATTAGTCTCTTACATTTGCCTTTCCCTGGAATAGATAAAAAGATACATGTGATTCCAGAGCAGTGTTCATAGCTTCAAATGGTAATGTTGATATTTAATGGAGAGTACAGTTATATGTCAATCTGCACAAAGCTGAGGGTATTTTAGCATCATTCTCTGACCTCTGAATAAATTCTTAAAAAAAGAATCATTTTGGAAACATATTTGGAAAGAAAGACCAGAAACCAAAATAATCCTATGTTGCAACATTGCAAATATCTTTTTGCATGTTGTGTTTTTAATAAAGAGGAAATAAAACTTGGAAGGATATTCTTAGCAGATTGTTTCATTTACTGATTTTTGTTGTTGTTTAATTAGATAATGGGCACAGTGCAAAGGAAAGTTTGACACTTAAGGAAACTGACTCTTCTTTCCAACCCAAAACAGAGTAAGCACGTATCTTAATCTGGGGTGCTCCACATTTTTCTCATGGATAATGCAGATACAAGTTTAAGCTTCCTGGCATGGAAATACTTTTTATAGTTGCAAGCTCCGTAGATCTGCCTACAGGTGTCACTGGAGAACAGGTCAGCATTACAGCTCGTGGACTTGCCCAAATAATGTGGAAGCCAATGGAGAGCTTCCCATGAGCTCCCAAGGTCTTCAGGGCAGGTCCTTCATGAGAAAAATGCCCTGTGCCAAATGAGATGCCCTCCACTACAGCCCTAAAAGTTACCCTACTGTTTAAGCCACGGGCAGATTTTGACACAGAAACTTGGCTAATAGAGCCTGTAGGTTTGTGTCACCAGCCCAAGCATTCCTAACACTCATTCAGGGGTTGGGCCTGATCCTGTGTGTTGTGCTGAGCCCTCCTGCCACGTGCTGCACACACACTTTACTGAGTTGTGCTTGGTTTCTCATAGGATCTGGCTCAAGGATGTGCTTAGAAAGCCACTAAGTCAGTTTAGCAGCAAAAGGTTCTCCCCACCCCCAGGAATTTCTTGGGACTGGAACAGGAGACTTGCCTGGGGCTCACAAGTCCCTGCTGCTCTGGGACGAACGGCCCTTTCCGCAGGACAGGGTTTGTATTGCTGTGTGCTGGGAGGAAGGAATGGGCAGCACTGGCCTTCAGGAGGCTCCGCGGATGGGAGTCATTCTCTCTGGGCGCCAGCAAGACAAACAGGGAGGAAATCCCAGCATGACCCCCATCCATAGAACAGAGTCATTTTGCTGTACATTTACCTCACTGTGTATTTGTTCTGGCAATCTTGAAATGTCCCAATTGCACGGGTAACACACAGCAACCTGTGATCATTCTTTGTATGCTGGCTTAAGGAGCCGCTCTACTGTATTGGAGACCGTTTCCCTAGCTCCAAATAATGGTTTAGCTTAAACAATAGCAATGGCCTTTTTGTTCCACCAAAATTATCGATTTTGGGGGGGTCAGCTGGAGAAGAAAAAAACCTTTTTTTTAAGTGATCTTTTCAAATATAATTTCTTGTCTAGATTCTCATAGCCAAAAATAAAGGAAAAAATCCACCCCATATAGGCAGGCCCAACTTCATTTCAACATAATTACCTTGCCTTCAGTTGAACTTCAGCCCTTCTGTACACTAACTCTTCAATCTAATTGTTTGATTAAACTCGTATTTCCTCCAGAAAGGTACATAAATAAGTGAATTGTTGAGCAAATTAAGAATACTTAACAGCATTGCATCTGAAAAGTAGTTACGCTGATTAAATTTTCTGTCCTTGAGGATTTTCAGGAAATTACTTTTGATCGTCAATAACACAATTAAGTAAACTACACGCACATTAGCATGAATAATTGATAAGAAATTATGTATTACCACGAAGCACTGATTTAATAATTCATGATGCGACACTCTAGTGACTGTGCAAAACTGGATAACATCGACAAGTCTGCCTGATGTTGCTGGAAATGCTGCAATTACAAATAAGTCCATAGTTTTGTTGTACAATAAAGAAAAGTATCTGATGCATGCTGTAGTTTCTGTTTGTTTAATACATGAATAAATTTAGAAAGAACACCCTGAAAAGTTCCTGTGCTGGCTTCATTCAGATCAATGTCTCCATCTAAGCATCTGCTGTCATGCTAGTGACCAACCGTTTCTGCGTAGACCACGAGGATGTTGCAAAGCTGCAGGGGGGATGCTCAGATTTGCAACTAAGAGGTGAGGGTTTAGGCCCTAAGGCTTTTTGTCGCTGTGGTGTCTGATGCATTTGTGATTATAATTGTCCAGGGTGATTTAGTTTGTGGTTGTGCTAGTCAGCAGTGCAGAAAGCTTTTGTATTTGCAATTTGCAATTTCTTTCTTTTTTTTTTTTTTTTGAATCTACGCAATGCTCTGTGAATCTTAGGCCAGTTTACTGGCAATTTTTGTAGCTTCGCAAGAGAGCCAGCTATATGTTTGTATCCTTGCTACCATGTTGGGGAAACCAAGGTACAATGAGTCATATTCTCCACTGAGATTCTGGCCTGAGACTTGTCTCTTAAGGACAGTGCAGCCCATAGGAACTTGCTTGAGGTCATGCAAGAGTTGGACAAGGGCAAAACACCGGAGAGCTGCATCTCAGTCCTCCCCTCTTCTAGCCACCAGAGCCTGCTCCCTACCAGATACACAGCCCTGTGTGCCTGAGCCACCTGCCTACCTCTGTGCTATCATATATCAGGGCTATGCCACTTAAACCACTCCTGTAATGACCATCTCAGTAGCTCTGATTAAGTCTGGCATTTAAAAGTTTATAACTCAGCTATAAAAAGTCACTCAGGCTGAACCCAGTTTGAGATGCCCAAGCCTAGGAGGATGATTTACATGCAAGCAATTTCAAAATCTACTGGGATGATATTTTTTCAGTTCTGTGAAGGAAAAAATGGAATCCCAAGGTTTGAGAGATGTGTGTGAGACAAAGATATTTTTTGTTTAATGACTTACTTCATTTATAACTATATCTCACATGGTAACTCACTGTGAATTTCCACAGTAGCTCGAGCCAGGGACAGTTTGAGCAGCCTCTGTGCAAATGTCACTTACAGGATTTTGGCAAAGTGTCACCAGTTCCCGGCTTCTCTCATGCTCAGGCACAGACATCCAGATGCACATCTCTAACAGGTTCATTCCCCATCCTCCCACCACCCCAGCAGGACCCATCTCCCAGCATATTGTGGTGATCCTGCAGCTCCACCCCAGGCTACCGCTGGCTCCACATCCCTGTGTGCCTTCCCTGTCCTGGTGTCCCTGCCGCTGCCGAGCTCTGCCCCTGCCCTGCGATCCCTGCACAGGGGTGGCTGGAGGCAGAGCCCAGAGGATATCGTATCTTAAGGTCTGCTGTTATTCCTGCATGTCAGTGTGGTAATAAACTACGCCAGGCCATGAGACCTTCGTTATAAGGCTGTACACCTTCCTCTCAGCCCTCCATGTGGCTCTGCGTTTGCACATCTACATGGGCTGTGCTGTGCCTGTATATGTTGCGGTGAGTGCGAGGCAGAGAACACAACTTTGCTCAGTTATGCCACAGGCTAGTGCTTCCTACCCGGCATGCTGGATAGTAATTAGATTGTTAGGCTAATTGGCTCTTTATTAAGAGTATTATTTACAATGGCGCTGAAGGCCATGTGCACGTGGATTAGGTCACTGCTACATGGTGATGCGCTTCCCTCTCGCAGCCCGTGCCCTTCCCTCTGCGCTCCCTGTAGGGCGCTGCTCTCGGCAAGTTCAGGTCAACCTGCTGGCCGCTTCCTGGAGCCCCCCAGAGCCTCCTAGCAGGGCTGGGCCCGTGGGGACTCTGCCTGGCTGCTACCTGCTGAGCTGGGGCTGCCGTTCACTAGGGCTGGCACCACTCTGCTCTAGATGGTGACAAAGTGTCTCTGGGCTAGGTATCTTATGCCCCCTGCGTGCCCCTCCTATGATGTTCCCTGCAGTGTCTCACGGTTCCTTGAGAAACTATGTCAAAATATGTGTCCATTTTGACAAGACAGAACCTCTGAGACATTAGCATGAAGTGTGGTTCCCACAAAACAAAACAAATAAACACACAAACAACAACAACAACAAAAACTAAGATATGCTTATGGTTGGGCCTCCAGCAGGCAGCTGGCCATGGGGACACGAGAGCCCTGTCCCACGCCCAAGCGGGGTGTGCAGCGTCCCAGCTCTTATTGCTGAGATACTGGAGACCAGGTGACAGCATGAGCTTGCATCTCCTCCTCCCGCTGCCCGGCGCTGCTCGCAGAGCAGGCGGTGAGCACAGAGGAAGCCGTTTGCCACCGGGCCGGACCACAGGGGAGCAGGAGATGGAGATGAACTGCTTGTGGTGTGCGGCTGTGGCACATCCCTGCTCTCAGAGAGCCGCTGCTCGATAGCGAGCCTCTCGAGCCTGCCTGGTGTGTGGTGGAGCCATGTGTGAACTGAGGGAAATGAGAAGCTGTGAATTTATACCCAGGCTCTGAATACATAATTCAGATCTTTCCCCGAAGAGCTTGACACCCCGGCCATAAATAAGAGAGTAGCCTCTGCTGAGCACAGTAAACAACACTTACTTCTTTCCAGTTAAAAACTTCCTTTCACTGTAGCGAAGTATTGACTTTAGGTGACCATATTACCACAAAATGTGGTCTTTTCCTGATATTGAGCAGGGAAGTCTTTACATAGATCTGGCCTGTAAGAATGAGAATTTCACTGACGTGCAGAAAACCCAGCCCTGTGTGTGAGTGATGTGTTGACACTGCAGTTTCCTCACTGATGGCCCCAAGCTCTCTGCATCACTGTAGCAAGCAAGAGCTCTCATATGCAGAGCTACATACGACAGCCTTTTTTTCTGGTGGGCTGAATCACTTCCAGCTCTAACTCCTCCACTGCCTCTCTTCCGATGAGGCTGGAAGTTACCTTGCACATAGATTTTTCTTGTAAAATATGACAACATCATTAAAGCAGTTACTCCAAGGGATAACAGTATAGCCTCATCTAAGTCACTCCACCTTCACATATCTCCTGAAGCTCCCAAGGCTTTGACAGTTGTGTTTATGCAGGAGGAATATCCAGTTCTCTGGTTTGGTTATAGTAATGTTGTTACTCTCCTCCTTTCTAAGCCTCAGCAAAGGACAGAGCTCTGTTGTATTAGTGCTATAGGCAGAATTGCTGGCTAAAGTGACATTGTTAGGTCACTAACAAGGGTTGTTGGCTAAAGTGATCGCACATAAATGACGGTGACAAACACTATAAGGGTTATGTCCATGCAGAATTGATGACTGACACCTGTAAGATGGCATCCTTGATGATTTACCTCTTTCCGCCCAAAGGATGGTCTGGACAAATATGCTTATTGCTTACCAAGCCCAGCTCTCGTATATGAGTTCCTGCATACCCAGCTCTGTGCCCTGCAGCTAAGCTTAGGGCCATGCTTGCAAGATCCACGACAGTGAAACTGGAGAGCAGCCTTTGGCAGCCCATTGGCAGCAGCACAGATGTCCTCTCCAAGACTATGGACTCTGCACAGGTCATGGCCAGGAGAAAGCTTTTTTTTTTTTTTTTTTTCCTTTGCCATCTGAAGCAGTTCTTTCAGTCCTTCTGCCTCAGAGTTTTCATTTATTAAACTCCAACATTCATACTGACCCTAGAGACTAGCACTTGCTATTGCAGCAAATTTATTAGGACTCCCCTAGGTATTGAATAGGCTGAGTTTTCTCGTACACACACAGAGCTTCTTTACACCCTCACTGTACATGAGGCAATGTATTAAATAAGATGCAAGGCCCATTAAATGAAGGAGCCTATCTCTGCAAAGAGACTCCCCAGGAACCCAAACTCTGCCTATTGCATCGCAGTTGGCTCACCCTTGCTCCTCGTGCTGGCTGAAGCTCTTGGGTTTTGGCAAATGCTTGCGACCCAGGCTGCTGAAATACTCACCAATCCTTGGCAAAACACAAGGAAGAAGCATCCCTGGGAGTTGTTCAGTTTTATTAGAAATATCTCTGTAACAGTGTGCAAGAAATTGGTTGCTGGCAGGGAAGGAAGATCTGCAGGAGACAATAAAAGCTGATCCCATCTTTCCTTTGAACCATTACGTGTGCTTAGAGCTAAGCCACCCTGGGTCTGAGCCAGAGGTTTCCCATGGAGGATTTCACAGTTGCAGCCTGAACTGGAAGTTTCTAAATCCCACCCAGAAAGTCAAAGAACGTAAGTATTTCTGTGAGACTGAAATAGTTAAAGTGACTTGACAAACTAGACAAGTGGCTAGAGAGTTGCTGAGGTTGGGAGGCTTCTTGTTTATGGGAAACTCTGGATACATCCCAATTTCTATGCAATTTATATCAAACAAAGCCTTTAAAAAATATCGTTTGCTGAATTAGAAGTTTCCGTGCTTCTGCATCTGCATCATAGGAGCTGTGCTTCTGCATTAGCTCTATCACTCAGATACCTATCAAAATGTCTTCAGTCACACCGGTTTTCTTCTCTCTTTAATATGGACCATAATACGCCATTTGCCAGAAAGTATCTGTGAAAATGGAAAAGAAGTGAACAAATGGGAATCATCATTATCCATTAGATTTCAGAATTCCATTAACCAGCAAAAAAATGGAAAGGCCAAGATACTGGAGACGCCTTGCTGCTACTCCCACCACATGGGCAGGGGATTTGGCCTTGATTTCATGGTCTGTCTCTGGGACTTCTACACCCCCAACCAGTATAGCATCTGAATGACATGGTGGATATATCTAGACCACAATTTAACATAAGCATAAGAAAAGAGGCATTAACACCTGCTACAGAAGAGTTGCATTGGCTGGATATCATTTTCATAAATAACTGCACCTGTTAAACGTACTGCTCTGACTGTCCCCCTCCTCCCCGTGGTTACCCCTTGCATTTCTGCCGGCAGGATGGAGTGTTTCGAGCACTCCTCCTTGGCTTGCTGCGGTTGGATTGGGAGGCCCTTACGAAGGGCCTGGAGATGTGGACGGGCCGGCGCAAGAGGGAGCTCTGCAGCGATCTGGCCACTGTCCCGGCCGTGGGAGCGCTTGTCTGGCCTGGCCCAGAAACCGCTCTCCCTTCACATCATCATCCTGGTGATGCTGGGTTTCTCCTTCCTCCAAACTGAGGGACCTCCCGAAAACTGCACCATAACAAGACATAATGTTATAAACCAACTTGGCTTAATGGAAACACTCAGAAATATTTGCTTTAGTTTCAACTCTTTTGTTGTTTGTTGTTTTTTTGGTTAGTTTGGTTTTAGTAGAAGGCTGTTTCAAGCTAAAAGGAAAGTTCTATCACTTTTTACTCTCACAGACATGTAAATGTCAAATGAAGATTTTTCAACAATTATATTATTATTAATACATGAAATATATCTCAAAAAAAAAAAACTTAAAAGCAAACCAAAACCAAACAAAACAAACAACATAGACCATGCTCTTTTTTTTTCTTTTTCTTTTTATCAGCAATTTCAGAATAATTAGAGAACCTCTTTTTTTCTGTTTTGCTCTTTTTGCTACCAAAGAAATAGTTTTACTAGAAAAACCCGTGCCAGGTGTGACAAGGGGGTGCAGAGCACAGGGTGCCTGTGCACAGTGGGGCCGATGCGACGCCGGGCGCGGCGCGGGGCAGGTTCCTCGCCGGGGTTCAGGAGCTCCCGGGCCAGAGGAGGTGTTTGCTGGGGGAGCGGCGCTGGGCAGGAGGCTCATGCAGCCGCCCGCAGCTGCCAGCGTGTCCCAGGAGCCAAGCAGGGAGGTTTGTTGCTATTGGAATACTGTCAGGGCCGCTTTGCTGTGTCAGTAGGTTTCAGGGAAGTCATTTATCGTGCTTGGTTTATGTTAGGGCCCTCTTGTTGCTAGGGCAGCATTTGCTGCCAGGAGGGTCGGTGCTGGGGCTGGCTGTGCAGCACGTTTGGAGCTGGGGCCACACAACCCTGGTGCTATAGGAGTGTTTGTTGCCTTGGCTGAGCGCGAGGCGGGTCCCTCAAGGGGCCCAGGTACTTCCAGCCCATCCCGGGCAGGGACGAGGCGTTTAACAGGCTCAGGGGCAAGTGCCCGGCGCACACAGGCTGCCCTGCGTAGAGGAGCTCCCTTGGGACAGACCCAGCTGCTAACGGGGGACGACAGGTGGGAGAAGCAAAAGACAGCTCAAGGGCACAGTTTAGATCATGCCCAAGCACTAAAGCATAATATAACTGTATATATAGCACTGTATAGCTATATATAGGTCTATAGACATAGCCAGATATAGCTAGATGTAGTCATACCTACATGTATAGATACATTATCAAAAATAATACTGCTTTATGTGATAGTGCAATATGATCACCTTTCCTTTCACTCTAACTTTTCCATGTGGGAAGCTGACAAAGCCATAGCCAACTTTGGTGTGAAATAATTCATAAATGTTTCCACCTACATTTGTCTGGAAGGGATGGGAGACCTGAACCTGCAGAAACTGCTTCTGCTGCGAGGCTTCCAGTGAGCCCAGTGCAGAGGGTCTCTCTTGGGCCAGACCCTTTTGTGTCCCCTGCAGCTGGTCAGGGCTGTGGACCGAAAGAGGGGCTGCTGCTGCTTTCAGTCTGGGCTACCTGTGGCCTGTCAGTGGAACAGGATGCATGAAGATACTTGAGCTTAGCAAGCCTCTCTTGTCAAAGCCCGTGCCTAACTTGGAACATTTTTTGTCCTTTTGCTAATGTTCAACTTTTTATTTTTTATTTATTTTTTTCCACTGACAAAAGGGTTTCAAGGACTTGGCCTCTTCCTTTTTAGGTGCCCCAAGTTTCAATTTATTCCTCTTCGCGGGTAGACTTTGACATGGGAAGGTGCTGAATTCTTAGCACTTCCAAGTGCTAAGCAGCTTCCAAAAGCTGCTTCCAAAGCAGCTTCCAAAAAGCTTGAGTTGAGCCTCCTTTAATATAAGCACAGAGCTTTAATCATCTGGGACATAAATGATTTCTCTTCCGCGCTACTGAAATGCTGCTTTTTAAGTATGTTCAACAACATAATAGAAATAATTCTCTAGTTACCCACAGAGTACCCAGGGCCTGACTACCTAATGTAAAAAAGCAACATCAGGAAAACTTTGAGAATATCAAAAAGAAGCAAGGGAAGACCGCAGGTCATTTCAGTCATTCCCTGTCCATTTAAACCCTGCAATTCCAATATTATCTTTAATACCAGGGAACAGTGGTGAGCATAAGATTCAGAATAATCATCCTAAAGACAAAATAAATTAATCATTGACCTCTGTTGCAATAATGGGCATTGCACATGTACACGAGCACACACACAAATAGAGTTCAATTTACTCAAGTGTTCCATGTTCTTTTTACCTTCTATTAAGCACTGAAGCAGAATTTCCTTAATAAAAATGACTAATGTATGTCAGTTGTTCCAAATTACCCATTTGCATGTGCTCACTAGAGCCCATGTAGCCCATCATGTACAATATAACCAGCTTCTAATGCTGTTTTTAACTGAGACCAACTTAAGGTTCTTTATTTACTTAGAAAGGAAACAAAGTACATCCCTTAAATGCAGATATGCAAACCCAGCAGAGTATTTCCAGTAGGCACATAACTAGTCAATTTTTCTGTTTGTGCTCTGTTATAATCAAAATAAGATAACACTTTCATTGTCTGTAAGGATTGCTTGGTTAGTCAGGGATCAGTGCAAGGAATTTCCTAATGCAGTTGCCAGTCTGGAGAACAACTGAGATGGAATTACTTTGGGAAGAGTCTCAGCTGTTTCATAATGTAAAGGACAAGAAGGTAAGCTGAAGAGAAGTGTAAAATCATCCTTTACTAGAGATTACATATGGTTTGTAGGGCTTGTTAGCAATGACAAAGCCAAGTTACTTCAAATTATGTGTCTGTCCCCCCCCCCCGACAGGGCACAGGGGGTGGGACTGCCCAGCCTCCTGCCCTGCTCACCAGGTGGAGAGGGAGGAGCGGAAAACCTGCGGCCAGCCCTTTCCTAGCTCTTTTTAAGTGCATATTTCCCCTGCCAGGCTGTTCTCAGCTCTCCCTGCTGGTGTAACCAGAGATGCAATTACAATGAAAAAGCTGGATAGAAGTCATTCATAGTTATCCTACAAGTGCCATTCATTTTGCTATGAATTAATAAATAAATATTCAGTGGAAGGTGAAGTTGCCCCAGCAAGGAGAGGTTCAAAGAGAAGAGGTTCTGCCCTAAAGCCAAAGACCAGGGAAGCTTGAGCTGCTAAAGTGTTTTCTTTGCCTCGGTCACATCCACTGTGGACAAACCACTGCTGCTGAAACACCTTAAGGTACCAAGAAATGCATCATGCAAGAATGCCTGAGGTTGGAAGGGACCTCCAGAGGTCATCTAGTCCAACCCCCCTGCACACGCAGGGTCACCTAGAGCACGTGGCACAAGGCAGCATCCAAGCGGGTCTTGAAGATCTCCAGGGAAGGAGGCTCCACAACATCTCTGGGCAGCCTGTTCCAGTGCTCTGTCACCTTGTCAGGAAATTTTTCCTTAAGTTCCTGTGGAACTTTTTATGCTTCAGTTTGTGACCATTTCCTCTAGTTCTGTCAGTGGTCACTACTGAAAAGAGGCTGGCCCCATCCTCCTCACTGCCTCCCTTGAGGTACTTATACACACTAATTAGATCCCCTC